>ARYC01002383.1:0-18130 GCA_000711775.1 Oxytricha trifallax
ATTTTTCACACTTTCGTCTCTATCCTCCGGATTTATAGCTAGCTAGAAGAAATTGCACTTCTAGTAGATATAATTCACTGTTACTAACATAACTAGCAGCTTTAAGTCTCAAGGTGATGGGTGGTTGAAGAGCCATGATAATTTTTAGAAAGTTTCGAGCTCGAGCCCATTCAAAATTGGCTTTTTAAAAAAATGTCGAAATCGCAAAATCCGTTAAAATTCAAAAGCCTTGCCTGTCTATAACTGAATAATGGTGAGGAGAAATGTGAAGGAGGGAATCGCTAGAAGTTAATGGTACTCAAAATGGAAATTTCGGGTAGAAGGTTTGAAGGTCGAAAAAGTGGTTCTGGCTTAAGCCTAAAGACTGGATTTTAGGGGGTTGCCAGGGTAGGGGGAAGGAAAATGTTGAAAAATAGGGGAAGTGAATAGGGAAAGGTACTGGATTTTTAGGTTGTTTCGAGTTGACTAATCATTCTTAATCAATTGGTACGGTTAAGTGCTAAGAGAATTCAAGATTCAATATTCGATGCTTTTCACGGACTCGCTTTCTAAGGACCTTAAAGAGGCACTTTCAAATTTAGTTAAAAAGCCTTAATTTAATTTTTCGTATTAACACATTTAATTAAATTCGTTTACGCACTTATCAAATTCTTATGCACATATGTATTGGGGTTTATGTATGAATCAAATTTTATTAATGAGAGTAAAATGTGAAATTTATTTAACCTAATTTAGTAGGTACATAATGTAAATTGCATATCAGTTTTTAATTAGGCATTTTGATAATTTATTTATTTCTAAATCAATTGTCATTTGACTGAGAATAAATATTAGAGATGAATTCGTATAGTTTAGGTCTAGTTATGATTTTTTGTTATTTTTAATCAACTTTAATGCCTACTTTGGCTTATCGCAGTTTCTATAACAAGGATTTTAAAATATGCGAAAATATTTCATTTTTATGAATTTAATACAATTTATTTTATTTAATTAGAGTATAAAGCTAATTTCCAACACTAAATTAGTTGCTTACATTAAAGTAATAATAAATTGAAAGCTCAGCACTTGAGCGAGGATTTTACTTTATAGATGTTATAATTTTCCATATTAGAATTAATTGTGAATAATATAAATAGAATACGTTGATTTATTGATATACACAACTTCTTTAATTTTAAAATTTATGATCGATAATAACATCAATTATAAAATTAATATCTAAAAATAGGTAGTTATTAATTTTTATTATGATTAATTCGATGATGTCTAAAGAAAATCTTTATTAATATTAATTTATTTGTTTTAAAATTTTAATTTAATTTCTATGAAAATTTACTTTAAGCTTTAATTTAATTGTAAACCCTAATTTCAATACACTATATTGGATTCTTTTTAATTGAAACTTGATAGTAATTATAATAAATTATATCTCTTAAATATTTAATATTTGATAAAATACAAAAGCCTTGAATTAAGTATTGAATAACTTGACAGGCATAAAAAAAGATATGCTTTGTTAATTAGTTCTTAAAATTTATTACAAAAGTTTATCAATTCTAAAATTTAAATTTACTCTTGATTATCAATCCAATGTGATTGTCAGTCAATTAAAAAGAGTTTGTATTTAATGATCAAATTTTTCAATATTTACTGAAGATTTTTAGCGGCTCTAAATAAATGTTCAGCCCGAGGTAGCCTCCCCCCAGGCCAGCCTCCCAGCATTCCCTAAACGCGAGGGTACCTCCCCCCACCCCTCCCCCCACCTTAAAATGAAGTCCCCCTTATATTCCCCACTTTAAATTAAAAAACTTATTCCCAAGGTATGAATCGACTCACTTGTGACATCTCACTCTCCTTATAATATTTACTCTTAAATTACATAAATTTTTCTAAAATCTTTAATATCATTTTTATAGCTATGTTGATGTTATATTTAATTTTTGGCAATTCTCACTTCGTCCGTCAAATATTTTTTAGATATATTCCAGTAGGAATATATATTCAATTAAGTTTAAATTATCTAGAATTTTTGCAGATTTTATTAATACAATAGATTATACACATAAAAATTACAAAAATCTTTTTCAACCTAAATCAACTTCATTCGATTTTAATATAAAAATTAGCATGAGTAAATTTTACAAAATACTCATTTACTGTCTAGAATAAAAACTATTATTTCATAATTTATGAATAAATTCAACATTTTGAAATAATAATAAAATCAACAAACATAATCATTTTTGAATTTATTCATAAATTATGAAATAATAGTTTTTATTCTAGACAGTAAATGAGTATTTTGTAAAATTTACTCATGCTAATTTTTATTTTAAAATCGAATGAAGTTGATTTAGGTTGAAAAAGATTTTTGTAATTTTTATGTGTATAATCTATTGTATTAATAAAATCTGCAAAAATTCTAGATAATTTAAACTTAATTGAATATATATTCCTACTGGAATATATCTAAAAAATATTTGACGGACGAAGTGAGAATTGCCAAAAATTAAATATAACATCAACATAGCTATAAAAATGATATTAAAGATTTTAGAAAAATTTATGTAATTTAAGAGTAAATATTATAAGGAGAGTGAGATGTCACAAGTGAGTCGATTCATACCTTGGGAATAAGTTTTTTAATTTAAAGTGGGGAATATAAGGGGGACTTCATTTTAAGGTGGGGGGAGGGGTGGGGGGAGGTACCTCGGTTTAAGGACTGGGGGGAAGGGTGGGGGGCAGGTACCCACATCGGGTGAACACTTAATTCTTTTTTAAAGATCAAACTTGCCTTATATTATATTTGACAAATTTATGTTTGCTTAATGTCTTCATTGTATTATTTGGTTCTAACATATTCGACTATTTCTTTTTTTATCTTTTATCGCTGCTTTTATAATTTAGAAATAACTATAAATAATACTTTTCTATTATCCTTCAATACAATAAAATAATGCATAAAATGATATTCGAGCTCTAAATTGATTATTCAGATTATTTTGAGGTACTTTGCTTTGATTTATCATCTTATCTCACATTTTATGAATCAATGCTTTAATATTATTTAGACTATTATTGCACATTATCAAATTCTTAAGAGTCCTCAACGAATTATGAAACACTATTACTTTATTTACTAATTTAAATTATTTTAGCTCTTTTCTTTTTATTCTTTTTTTTATTGTTTTACTTATCAAAGGATTATAATTATTATAACACGTAGGAATTGCTATTAATTTAATCTTTGAAAGAGTCATTGAATTATTATTTCATCAATTATCTTGAGCTATTGAATTCAGATATTTGTTTCATAGATGTCATAGATTTTTCATCTATAAATATAAATAATTATATAAATTAATAACTTAATTTTTATGAATAATTTCAAACCTTAAATTTTATAGTTTCATCCAGATTAGCATCTTTATAGCTTAATTTATTAAATATTATAGTAATTTATAGCCAACTGCGTTCATAATATTTTGAGTATTAAAGTATTCAATTAAAGTGCTAATGTTGCTCTTATTCAACTTTAATTAGTTTTTTAGCTAGTTAAAGATGAAATCAGTAATATTAGAGTGAATTGAAGAAATAAAAACTTTTTAATTTAATCATTGGATTATTAAAAATATTTTAAATAGAAAAATTATCAGTTGATAGTTTTTATTTACATTTTTAAAAATTAAAATTCCCCTGATAAATCTTCTAGTAAGTTTAAAGATTAAATAATTATAAATAAATTGTTTTTAGCATTTAAATAAATAAAATAAGAAGTCATTTTAATTAAACTGTTTCGGATAGAAATATATTTGTGATTAATTTTTTGCCTTAAACGAAATTTATCATTTGAGAATATTTATTTATTTAATTTGTATATTTTATAAATATTTTATGTTTTACTCAAGTCTTGTAGTATTTTGACAAATTATTCATGTAAATGAAAATGTTCCTATTATATTTCATTCTAAATAAGCTCAAAATCGTAAGTCTCCTTGTTATTGCAATATAATTTATTAACTTTATAAATTTATTCTTTTTTTAAATAAAATTTAAGAATATTACTCTACCTTATTTTTTAAAAAAAATATTTATAGAAATTCAAACTTAAAATAAGAATTTATCAAATAAAAATATATCTAATAGATAATAATTTCTAACTTTTTAATTGAGTCTATTTGAAAATATCAATTAAATTATATTTTTTACTTAATGAAGATTTTGTTTCAAAATTTATTTAATGATTTTTATTTTTCTAAATCATATCTTTAATAATTTTAATTATTATTTTATTGCACAAGCAGACAAATGTATATAATTTGGGTAACGAACTTCTAAATTTAGCTTTAATTTCTTTTTACATTAGCATTAACCAATATGCAAAAAAAAACGTATTAGCTATAAGAATGATTGTAATTGAAATTTATGATTTATTTCATCTAATAATTATTGGGATAAATTTTTGTAAATTTTAATGATAGCAAAAATAAGATGTCTTAAATGATGAGATAAACTTAAGGAGCCTCTTGAATACTCAGGATTGTTATCATATTTTTAAAGACTTTAATAAGATATAATATAATTATTTTAATTTTTATCAATCCACTGTTGAGGATTGTCAACTATAAAGAAGATACCACAGTAAATAGTAGTCATTGATGTTATTAGTGACAGATTCTCAAGATTATTCAGTGCCAAAGTGACATAGGGGTGGTTGTTACTATTAACAATTAAGAATCTATAAATTATGGATTTAATGATTGAAATAGTTACACTATGAGGACTACAAGCACAACGAGTGCCTAAGAAATGACCCCAAATTGATTTGCGAAAACTGCTATGAAAATAATTATAATTTTTCGGGGGGGTAAGTCTCTTGCCCAATACAGTTTCCCGCCCCCTGTGGAAGTTTCCTGCCCAAAAATTAATATTTTGATTGTTTGGCAATAAATATATTAAAACATATAAATTTTAATTTCAATTACATTTACCCTTAACTAAATAACTTTTATGATATATAATTTTCAAAGTAGATTATTATTTTTTCTCAAATTATAAATAAAAAAACAATGCTAAAATAATTGTTTTTTATTAATAATTAATATGATTTTCATTAATTTTTGAATTCATTATCAATATAGAAATGATCTTTTATAATAGATTATAAATAATTAAATCAATATTGATGTTAAAGATTTTGAGAAATTTATAAATATTATATATTTTTATGAATGGGGAAAGACACTTTCCACCCCCCTCCCCCCCCCAATTTTTCTGGTAGCATTATCACTACCTCCCAGAAGAAAAATTTATTCTTATATCCCCTGAATAAAAATCCATATTGCTCCCTAATTTTTAGTAAACCTAATTTATCTTTAACTCTGAACATTATTATTAATGCGAAAAAGGGAATGCCTAGTCCCCATAAGAAAATTGAAGGGATCGCTACTATCATGCTGTAAAAAAAGTGCTGCTAAACTTATTGGAAAATAATAATAAACGTGATTTTAATTTTGCAAATTTATTTATTTAAAAAAGATTACCCCCAACAAAGAACTTCCATATCATTCATAACTCTATTTTCTCCATCGATTTCTTTGCATTTGAAAATATAAAACATATACTGTATTATACTTGGATGTACCAGAAACAACACAATTACAATGCTTGCAGTAATTTTTCCTTTTATTTTGTACTTTATTTGCTGTTCAATTAGTTTTTAAGGTGAACTTGTTTGCTTATTTCTACTTTTCACAACAATTATATTTAATAATAATAAATATACTTAGAAGATCCTGTTTTTTTATTATTATATACATAGAAATTTCTGGTTTTTAATTTTTATACTATTGTTAAAATACATAAGATTAGGAAATTTGATAAATAAAGATATGAGCATTAATTATAGGTGATCTTAACTGCCACTTATTTGCCATGGGTTTAAGTATAATTTGATTAAATCAACTTTTAATTTTAAACTGATTGTACAGTATACATTGTACAGTTTTAATTAATTTTTTTAATTTATTAAAATAATTATGACCAAATTGTACATTATACATTATACAGTTCTGATCTTTTTTTTATTTTTAAAATATTAGGGCGTAACAAATAATTGTACCATTGTACAGATTTGATTTTTAAAGTTTTTTTAATTGTACAATAAGTGTTTAGAGATGCTTATTAGGAATTATAAATTAATAAACAAAAATTAATGTAATAAATATCTAAATGGTGGAAAGTAAAAATACATTTAAAGTCTCGCATCTCTTGATTTTAAAACTAATCACTACCACATGATGAATTCTAGAGCTTCTTAGGCTGACGATTAAAGAACCAACGAGCGCCACTACTTTGTCCTCGAGATCAAAACTGATGATGGAGGCAAGGTCTATTCTTAAGTAACTATATTTTTCAGGAAGAAGACATCAAAATTTAGCCATGCTCTCATTATACTGTGCAAACAAGATAATTGCACGAAATAGTATCTCACAGTTCACTTGAAGCCAGACGGGTTAGGATTGTGCAAGAATTACTTTAGCGTTTAGGATTATCTTGGCTTTAAAACCCTGAGCGCCCTTTAACTTAAATACACAGTAGTTGGAAAAGTCAATCTAAGGAAACTGTTTGCAAGCCATGATCATATGTAGCTAGAGTTTGGGGATCTTCAATAGTTTAAGGAAATTCATCGCATTCTCAAAAGTCCAGTGCAAGAGCAACAATACAAGTAACAGGACTTCATCTAGCTCTAATTAAGAACCCCCTTGCAGAGTTTAAGATGTATTCAATGATTTGATAAGATCACACAGGATAAGCACAGTGGAGGAATTGTATGAAATGTACTAAAATGATTCTAAAATGTGCGAAGAAATTGTAAGAAATCACAAAAAGCTGGTTATGTATTTGAGTTTTGAATAAAAGCTAATCTCCAAGCCACCACCTCAGCAAACTAAATTCTAATCATTGCTCAGTTTCCTGTAGAAAACAAATACAACACATAGATAGGAATAGTGCGACTTGATCAAAAGGCTCTGGAAGAGATGCTGTACTATGATGTAGTTGACAAGCTCTATAAAGTGATATTCAGAAAATGCTCTGACAAAATTAATGTCGTTTGGCTCTATGGTGAACCTAATACAGGCAAAACTACATTGGCAAAATTCATTAGGAAAATCTTTATAACCGAGGACTTTAAGATACTAAATCGAGCATTTTGCATTGAGAGCGCCTAGACTTAGTATGAACCCCAACTTGTGATCATGGACGAGATTAAAAGAGATATTTTCTACGATTAGGAAAAGATTGATGATTTAAAAAGATTCTTTGAGGGGGATGGGTATCCGGTTAATCTCAAGTACAAGCAGCCCATAATTAGGTTTCAGTTGTGCCAGATCATCGCGATATCGAACCAGTTGCCTTTTGACAAGATGAGTGATATAGACAAGAAGTCATTTGAGACCAGGATGATGATGGCCGAATTCAGTCAGGAAATGATTATGGATGATGATAAGTTTCCATTTAGCGAGGCCCAGCTTGCAATGTACTTTAAACAGAGATTAGATGATGATGGGGAGGCAGAGATGATGAATGATGAGCAGACAGTAACAGAGGATACACATGTTTTGGAGGAAGACCTTGATGAGGCCCAAAAGCCAAACGGCGGCATTATAAGAGCAATTCTGTGACACTGACCATATTTGTGTATTTGCATAATTAATAATTTAAAATTCCTAATAAGCATCTCTAAACACTTATTGTACAATTAAAAAAACTTTAAAAATCAAATCTGTACAATGGTACAATTATTTGTTAAGCCCTAATATTTTTAAAAATAAAAAAAAGATCAGAACTGTACAATGTATAATGTACAATTTGGTCATAATTATTTTAATAAATTAAAAAAATTAATTAAAACTGTACAATGTATACTGTACAATCAGTTTAAAATTAAAAGTTGATTTAATCAAATTATACTTAAACCCATGGCAAATAAGTGGCAGTTAAGATCACCTATAATTAATGCTCATATCTTTATTTATCAAATTTCCTAATCTTATGTATTTTAACAATATTAGAGCTTGTTATATAATATATATTATATAAATTAGCTTAATTAAGTACCATCCTAAATAACAAAATAGGACTAATACAAAGGGAAGTAGTGCAATCATAATCATTTTCTCAAAAAATATTCTAATCTATGATTCTTCATAATTTGGTTTGTATGATATTATTTGATCTTGAATGATAAAAATTTATATTTACATAATAATTTTTTAATGACATAGTTAGTAGACGAATTTAATTAGACTCTTTAATCCAAAAAACAATCAAAACTAAAAATCTAGGTGCTTACAGTTGCTACCTATTTGCTTCCAGTGAAAAATTCTAAAGTTTACTCTGACCACTCAAAATCAAACTAAGCTGTCAACATTATCAGTTAAAAATGGTATCTTTAATTTAGAAGATTTAGTTTAATTCTTGGGATTGGGAGGATAGAAGAAAAAAATAAATTTATTAAATTTTCACTATTTGTTTGTTTTGTGCTTTTTTTAATTTTTATATTTGTTCTAGAATTAATTAAATTTCTAACGACTTTTTAATTAAATACAACTGGAATAATATAATCATTTAATTAATTTTAACATATAATCATCCTATGCCACTTAAAATTACTTATATATTAAAAATGGTTCAGCAAAATTTTCATGAAAATATTGGTGATGTTTCGTTTATTTAGAGCACCTTGTAGAGTGGATCGTATTAAGAAAGTGATCAGCAAAATCAGAGCAATAATTATAAAGATTATTCTCACAATATTTATTGCATAGTCTGGACACTATCCACATTTATTTTAATCAAATTTACTTTAATATATTAGTAAAATTAAAGTATTTTCTCCTGTTCTTGAATATCCAACCATACAATCAAATATTATTTATATAAAAAATACTAAGTAATTGTTCGTTATACTTTTAATTTGTGGAGAATAAGTAAAACCCCATAGATCAATTAAGGCATGAGATTTGGGGATAGGAAAAATAAAATTAAGAATTAATTATTATTGGTGAATAATTATAATGTTTGGGCTAATTATTAAAACTAACTATTGGCTCGATTAATTGTCCTTATAAAATAAACCAATTAGAGTGTGTAAGTTTGATTTTAGAGTAATTATTTATAGTATTAGCTAATTATAATTTATTTTTAATTTAATTGTTCTTAACTCCAATCCTCACTTCTTAATTGATGTATGGGATTTTATAATAAAAGTATCATTAGTATTAAAAATTGTAAGCAACTAAATATAATGATAAAATTTATAAGAAAAAAATTTCTCAATTATGGCATTACTTAAACTATGTAATTGTTTCTAAATCTAATTTGAGAAAATAAACATCAAAAATATTTAAATTACTTAAAAACAGTATAAAATTGCTCTTTAAAATTAGATAAATTCTTAGCTGCCTCAAAACTTCCCTTCTCATTTTTTATCTTTTTACACAATCTATAATTAAAGTTTTTCTAAAAATTTCTAATAAAATTAAAAATTATTTCCAGTTTGTATTATTATAACTTTCTTTTACTTTAAAGTTTAACAGAGAAAAATTATTTTAAAACTCTTAGAATTTTATTAATTATAAAAGTGTTAATCACTACAGATAACTCCTTAGTAACCTTCAGCACAATCACCAATTGGATTATTATTGGGTTCAACCATCCCCAGACATGCAGGCTGATATGAACACTATACAATAGTGGATGTAACATTGCTCTTCCTCCAATATCCAGGTTTAGGTCCAAAGACAGCACCACCTAGACAAAAAGCTTTTTAAGTAGGGCAATCCTCGCAATCTCCAGGACTAGTTTGCTTTGTCAATAGAAAATTTATATCTTTTAAGCATAAAATGCATTTGCCTTAAGTTGTAAATCTCTCACCTAAAATACATTCACGCAAAATTATGTTCAGCTAATAATCTAGATCTGATCTTAAAATGCAAAAATATGAACTTGTAACAAAGTCAAAAACATAGCAATTTAATAATTTTTGAGAGTAAATGTAATAATTGATCTTCCAATTGATTGCATGTATTAGATATTAGTTTTTTTTGTTATATCAATTCCATCAGTTTAAATAGTAATACTGTAATTAAATCCTGGTGTTGCTGAGAAGATAACCCCTTCGACAGCAGTCACTCCATTTCCAAAAGCGAATTAATTTGTACCTTTGATAAAATATCTAGAAATTACATGAAATAATTTTGAAAATTATTATCATACTATCTAGCCATATTTATCAATCAAAGCTAAGTAAATTACTTTTATATTTCCACCGCTTTGAAAATTATTTATATTAAAGTTATTCTCAACTTATTCCAATTATCTAGAATATTAATCTATTTTAATACCTAACATTCGTCTCTAGTTTTATGAATTATTAACACTCTGAAGATGTTAAAAATTAAAATAGTCAATTTGTGAAATTACCCCTATATTCTAAGCATAGCATCCAATGTTGTTAGCGTAGAATCCTGCTTAATTATTTGAATAAACTATATGATTGTCAATATAAGGCTCGTGGACATCCCAGTAAACTGCTCCTCCCTAGACATAAGCTATGTTACCAATAAATTAATTATGGTTTTCTATACTTAATTAGCATTGAGACTAAGAATCACTAATAAAACACGAAAATATCTATATTAAATTTATTAGCAAATTTATTTATGGAGGATAAGTCGTTTTTGAGTAAGCAGAGAATTTATGTAAATTGGAAAAAGATATAAAGTAATAAAATAAATGAAAGGTTATTTTATTAAGGAAGATAATTAGATTTAATACTAAATCAAATATATGAGGAATGCATCAATATGCACTAATTGCAAATATCTTTGCAAGGGCTTTTCAATAGTTATGCAACACAACTTATTTAAGATTTGCCTCTTAATTCGACAAATTAAACTATAAAGTAATAATTTAAATAGCATTTTTATGGAATTTAAATGCATGTGAAATAGAGTGCACCTCCTGATCCTTAAATGTCTTCAAATATTTGAGATGATTTGTCAATAGCAGTGTTATACTTGAATGTTGAGTTTACAATTTTCATACTCTAAGGATTATAAATGTAAATTGCTCCTCCAATTGATGAACTGTTAAAACATTTGCTAAAGTAAATCTTTTGGTAAAATAAAAAACAATTAATAAATTATCAAATTAGAAATTTTTAATTTTTAAGATAAAAATGCTTAAAATTGATTACTTAAATGAAGAAGTTAGAGATAATCTTTATAATTAAACTTAAACAACTAATTTTTATAAAGAATATATAAAATATTTTGAAGGCAAAATTATTAAAATTTATTTTTAATCCTAAACTAAAGCTAAGATAAGATTAATCTAATTTTATCAACATAATTGTTTAGACAATTATAAACTATAGTTTCATGATAAATTATTATAAAATAATATTTATATGATTCCAACTCCACAAAAACAATCTACTTTAGCAATATTAAAATACTTGTTATATAATAATTGTTATTAGAAAAGGTGCAGTTGTCGATGAGATACTTATTCTTATCTTAAAATTCCGAAGATTTTGAATCATCAATTTCTTCAATATATACCGCTCCTCCATACTAACTTGTAGAATTATGAAATATACTATCTCTTAAAACTATAGAATAACAGTTAATGCATTACAGAGCAGATCCGTAAGTTAATCTGTCTTTCCCTTGCTAAATATCTCTCATTGTACTATTATTAATTTCAATCTGAACTTTTTCAGCATAAATTGAGGTCTTTGCTTTTGTGTTCGAAATGTAAGTTTAATCAAAATATGCCAGGTAGTCCGAGTACGTGAGATATAAATCGTCTCCTTCTTCTTGAGCTTAATTATTGATAAATTTACAACCGTTGGTGAAATTTAACGCTAGAAATCCTTAAGCATAAATTGCACCACCATAAGTTTTAGAATGATTGTCAATAAAGGAAGTGTTTTTGTTGAATTCAATTTTATTAGGAAAAAAATTAAGAATCAATTTAAAATGAAATAAAGACTAGTTAAAAAATTAATAAATTTCTTTTTAAAAAATTACTATTATTTTTTGCATTTACTTTGAAAAGATTTTGATATTTTCAATGTAATTTATTAATTTTTATAAAGAAATAATTTACTTAAATTAAATTAATTCTCTCTTATTTTCAATTGTGTTAAAAAAGCCATAATAATATTCAACTATTAATTCATTAACTTATAGATGAGTTAATTATTTTATTAATTTTTATCATTTTCGATAAAGATTTTAAAAATAGGTTTAGGAATAGGGTTAATGATATAATTTATTTGGTATAAAAATTATTTCGCAATTTTTGTTGGACTTCTACTGTTTAAGTTATTTTTGATGAACTTATTTTTTTTAAAAAATCGGAATTATTTCTTCTATTATTTATATTCATTTATATACTCCAAAATATCCTAATTTCAACAATACTAAAATACAAATAGCTTTCACTCTGTAGATATATTGCACCTCCCTGTTTGGAGTATCCATTCTAAAATATAGAAGATATAACTGTTAAAGTCACTTCTGAAATAATAAACATAAATGAACCAACAGTATTGTCATTATCTTGATCTTAAATGTTTGTTACATTAGGATTATCAAATCTTGTATTTTTTACAATTAGTTCACTAAAACCAAGTAGAAAGTTCTTAGTCACATCAATAGCTGAATTGTTATAGAATAAAGAGTTTTCTATTATCATTTTTCCATTTATCAGTGAAATTCCTACTTAATTAGCTATATTATTCCTAAAAATCGTGTTATTGCTAAATAAAGATAACTTATTTAATTTTGGGTATAGTGAAATATTAACTTTTAGCATTAAATATTTACATTATTTTCAACAAAAATTTTAAAACGTAAATTTTAAAATAAATTTAAAAGAATAATAAATCAAATTTAGAACATACAATCAATTTTTTTAATTAAATTTTCATTAATTTTCTAAAATACTAAACAAATAATGGATTTTGAAATTAATAGATTTATTTTAATTTAATACAATAGATAATGAAAATTTTAGATTAATATTTTTAATTTTTTCAAACCTTTTAAAGGAATTATTTGATAAAAAGATAAATTATTGTTATAATTAAATGAGATATTTTAAAATAAAATTCAATTCAAAATATTAATAATTTAAGAAATGTAAAATTATATTTAAATAATATTTATAACACTATAAACATCTTAGTTGCTGCTTTGAATGTCTAAAATAGATTTCTCAGAAGCATAGTTATTTTCAAATAAAGAATTGTCAATTTAAATTTAAGAACTGGATGACACCTAGATATTATGATTATTTACAAAGATAAAAACTTTTCATTTATAATGACTAACAAATTAATTATTTAGAATAGATAACTCCAGCTGATTAGACTGCTTAATTTCCAGAAAAAGTGCAATTATTTAATGTTAAAATGCTTTAATCTTAAATTCTGAAAACTCCAGCAATGTCAATAAATTATTAATATATTATATGTCTGCTGTGTTGTTAATAAAGCTACTATTACTAAATCACAAATAATTTTACAAATTTAACTAAAATTACATTAGTAGTAGTAGTGAATTATTTAAGTAAATAGAGAAACTATAAATTTAGAAGTAAAATTTCCTTGACCTATTAAATAATAATACTTAATTAAACTTACAATTATTTATATTTTAAGATGGCTTTTATATACTATTGATATTCTTCTTAATAGTCTGTGATAAAACTGAAGAAGACAAGTCAAATAGCTGCTATTACAATTCCGGAGTCTAATCTTTGGGGCATACTTTGTACCTTAAATATTAGTAGTCTTTGGTTTTCGCTGGATTTGATATATATATATATGTTGATATCAGAAATTTAAATTTTTTCTTGGCCGTCTTTGGTCTAGTCCCTATCAACAAACTTTTAAAATGATTTGTCAAGATTCGCTTTTTCTGAGTTATCAGCTGTTAGAGTTGCTCCTCAAAATCCCAGTTTTGCGATTAGGAAGGGCATGTCTCTTGTATTACTATTTACACATGCAATAGATCATCTTATTTCTTTTGTACTTAATAACGATCTCCCAAAAGTGAAAGTTATGAAGTCTCACTCTAAGCATTTATGTATTAATTTATATTCAGATAATATTAGCAAACGTTAAATTAGAGCTTGTTGAAAAGAACACTCCCCCATTAGTTCCTACATTATTAATATAGCTTGAATTAAAGTCTTGTAAATTTGAATTTTCCAAGTAAAACACACCTGAAGACTGCTTGCTCCAACAGTTTTAAAATTGAAAAAAAATATACATTTATAACAAATTTAAATTGGGATGATTCTATGAAAATCAAAGTAGATTAGGACATGTAGAATTAAGATTTTTCTTAAAGAGATAAACAAAGTGTTGAGGTGTTTCTTAAGTATATATTAAGCTAAGGAGCAATTGAATAGATTGAATCTCCATTAGAGGCTGATGAGTTATTTATTTTCTAAATATAGATTGAAAAAACAAAATATTTCAGATTATTTTCATTGAAAATATAATTTTTTATAGAGTTTAGGAATGTTGTGTTTTAAAAAGTTAAGCTGTCTGCTTACTCTATAATTTGTAATGAAAAACCTTTAACTAAATTTAACATATCACTTATTATTAATTAACCAAATACAAATTTGTGATGAGTTAAATTCCCAGAATTAATTTGAAAGACATAGAGAGAGACAAATTAATTAAAATTTTTCTCTATTTGATTCCTAAATTTACACTTATTTATTTTTAATCTTTAATTACTATAATAAGTTAGATTGCTAAAAAAATAATTTCGCAATATTTTAATTGAAAAGTAAAATGAAGCATTCACGAGTATGCTTCTGAATAAAGCATTGTTTAATAAAAATTTATTATATTAACAGCCTTTAACTTATTTTTTTTTTCTTTTTTACATAATTATTGAGTTATCTTAGAATTTAATTAAAAATATTGCCAATAAATTGTTAATATCCAATTATCATTCGTACTTTAAAGTCTAATTATTTTAAAAGATGCCCTTAAAAATGTGAAAATATGCATCCCCTCGGGATTATAGTAAGACCCGACTAACTGCTTAATCTATAAAGATCTATAAATTAAAATAATATACAATTAAATCATGCCTCCATAATTCAGAGCTTGACTATTTATAAATTAAAATATTGGGTTAAAAAAGTAAATGATTTAACAACAATATATATTAGTTTCAATTTTTAATGGAAAGATGTTTATTTACTACTATTTTTGAATTATATCAAATTAAAATAAAATTAATAGCTTCCCCAATAAACTACAGAAAAAATTAATTTTGGATGGTAATATTTGAGATTCTAATTTTTGCAAGCTTATTTGAGACATACATAAATCCACCATCAAAAGCATTATTTTCATTAATCTGAAATTTATATTTTAATAATATTATTTAAATCCAATTCAATTAAAAAATGATAAAATATTAATAAATA
Organism: Oxytricha trifallax; assembly: GCA_000711775.1. Lineage (NCBI taxonomy): Eukaryota > Ciliophora > Spirotrichea > Sporadotrichida > Oxytrichidae > Oxytricha > Oxytricha trifallax. The sequence goes on from ARYC01002383.1 coordinate 15,535, forward strand.
ATGATTTAAAAATTGAGACGTACTTATCATGTTTGCTGTACTAATCTCTAATATTAAAGGTGTCAAATCTGATAAGTCAGTTTGCTAAATTGCTATAACTCCTCCTCTTAAAGAAGCACTATTATTATATAGAGTTAAATCTTAAAGTTGAACATTTCCAGAATTTTCCAATAGAAATGCTCCTCCATCGTTGGCTTAATTATCTTTAAATGTTGAATTTTGAATTGTCATATTGCATTTCACAAAAATTCACTTAAACTAAAAAGATTTATATATAAAATTAATTAACATTTAAAGCAAGAAAGTACTCCCGAATTCCCTTAATTATTTGAATAGAAGCTATCTCTATCTATCAATGTTGAATTTATAATTTAAGCGAAAGAACCTTTTAGTGTATTTTTACAATTCTATACGCTATTATTTTATAGAGAAACTCCAAATTAACTATTAGAAACAATTTTAATAAAATAAATATAATTGAACTGTTTTTTACTTTTAATATTAAGAGTTTTTAATGAAAAATCTCATTAAGATTGAAAATAAAAATCTATAATAATATCCAATTATTCTATTTCTTACAATAATTGTTTTATTAATTATGATTTTTTAAAAATATGTACATCATAATCTTTTCATTTTAAAATTATCAGAATATATATTTGAATCTAATTTATAAGAATAATTTTTTATTAAAATAATTATAATTAAATAAAAATATTAAATAACAAAAAATTAAATAGAAATGAAATATATAAAACGTAAATGATTGATTTTTACTGGATAGATTTTTAAATTTCTCTATAAAATTGTGACAAATAAGTATGATCTAGATTTATTAAATTACAGTCGATAACAGAGTCTCTCATTAAAATTATTTTTATATATTGATAAACAAAATTTAATTTTGTTTTTCATATTAAAAGAGGCTCCGCTAAACTGATGATACTGTAATAGAATAATTATTTTTTTATATGTATATATTCGATTAACAAATCTATAAAAACTTTTTAGATGTGGTGTACAGATCTGGAATTTTTTTAGATGAAGCATTCTAGAATTCCAGATCTGTCTAAGTATAAGCAATAATATTTTGTATTGAGTAAAAATTAAATGACTAGACTTTAATTGAATGCATTAAAATTCATAGAATTCTATCCGCTAATTTTATCTAAATAAATTGTTTAAGAGAAGTAAGAATTTACTTAAAAAATAAAAAAACTAAGAAATGTGTTAATTTTAATAGTTTAACTATAATTAAATAGAATTTATCAATCTCGTTCAAATATACTTTATATAGCTTAAATATTCTTTTTACTTGCTTGAGACATAAAATATTAAATTTAAGTGATTGAATTTTACTTTTTTTAAACATAATTACTGAAATCTTAATTCAAACTTAAAAAATCATAAAAATACATTAATTTGAATTTTAATTAGCTATATTTTAATATTAAATTAAAAGGCTGAATGTTGAAGAACTTGAATAAATAAGCTTTCCATAATTATATAAATAATTGTCATTTTATAAATAATTATTTTTTCCATTAGAGCTACCAAATAGATTTTTGAAAGAAGAATTATTTATATTTATATTAATTTATAATTTAATTCCTTATTGTTGCATTTAAACCTATGATTTTAATTTAAACATTTTGGTTATTAAACTCTCAATATCTTTTGCGTGTTTTACTAGATATGATTTTGGAAAAATTCTAAGCCATTATGGTATTATAAACATTTTATGCAGAAGAAAACATAATTATAAGCTTTCATAATTTAATTTATCAGGATACTCTTTTATCATTTAATTTAATTTAAATTTATTGCTTAGTTATTAATATTGTAAAATACATTTGAATTTGGAAAATTAATTTTAATTAAATTAATAATAAATCAAAATTGTGGCAGTTAAAGTTGGCCAATTTAAACGATCTTGTGCTCATTCGATAGATAATCAAAATTAGATGAACTTTACTCTTGGTGGTACTATTTTATCACATCCCTGGAGCGAGATAACTTGACCTTAATTAAACATCTCTAAATAAATTAATTTTACCCTCACATTAAAGTGAAGTTATCTCGCTCGATAAAATAGTACCACCAATAGTAAAGTTTATCTAATGATACTCTATCGAATGAGCCCTAGATCGTTTAAATAGGCCAACTTCAACTGCCACGATTTTGATTTATTATTAATTAAATTATAATTAATTTTTTAAATTCAAATGTATTTTACAAAATTTATTTTCCCATATAATAAAATTTATTATAGTTTCATATAATTTTTGTCTTTTTAAATACTAATACTTATAAGCTCAATTAGTTTTCATTTACAATCAACGTCTTGCTCTAATTTTTCATAATTACTATTAAATTAATAAAACAATGATGAAATTTTTCTTCCCTTCTCTTTAACTTACAATTAAGCTAATTCTTTATCTATAGGAAAAAAGTAATGTTAGAGTGTAAATCATAGATCTGGCTTCAGTAAATGATCTATAGATGTTTAGTATTTCATTAATTTTATTCTTTGGCTTAGATAATTTCTTATTTAAATATAGAATAATCATAAATTTATTTCAAATTCTAGAGATTT
>ARYC01002384.1:0-20250 GCA_000711775.1 Oxytricha trifallax
TGTGATCAAATAATTCTATAATAATTACTAAATCATTTTATCTATAAAAATTAATATAACTTAGTTAAAAGATCTAAATTTAATATAGAATTGCGAACAATAATGGATTACAATAATAGCAAGGATGCTTTGTTGAATGATTTCGATGTTGCTAAAATACTTTTATATTGGAAACTCAATTAAAAAATTAATAAGAAGGTTTCTAAAATATTATTGAATTTTTATCAACTAAATTGAACTCATTATTCTTCAATATATTAAATTTCGAATCCCTCTATGACATCTTCTATTTATTATAATTTATTGAAGTTTTAATTCTTATATATGGAGATTTCTAAAAAATATTAAAGGGATTAAAATTAAAATATTTTTTCAATAAGTAAAAAATTTAAATACGTTAAATTTTCATATTGAGTTTTAAATATTTGAAACTTTTATAAATGATTTTTTTATATCTTAATTTTTTTTTATTAATGCAATGGTAGTCGTGGGAATAGTGGAAACAACATTAATGCCACAACTCAAGATGTTATTTCATTCATGGGTTAAATACCATTAGAAGAAAAACCAGTAAATACTGATGAAAATAATTCAAAAAAGATAGCATTTTCTTAAGAGATAGGGGTACAACCTGCAGTAGACTTGACTAAATTAAACGCCAAAAGAGATTCTTTGGGAAATAGATAGATAGCAGCTTATGCAGTTGGTCACTTCTCTAACGATTTGTGTGCCACAGCATGGTTCAATATGTTCTGTTTTTTGTGAAAGATGTCGTCAAGCTGGACTCTGTAATAGCTGCTTTTGTTATGCTTTCGGGGCAAATTGCTGACGGACTCACTACCCCAATAGTTGGATTTTTAAGCGATTAGACAAAAACGAGAATCGGAAAAAGAACACCCTGGTATATATTTGGGACAATTCTAGTACTTCCTACGTTCTTGGGAATATTTATTAAACCTAACTTTGAGAAGGATAGTCCCGGAGAAATTGCTTATTACATTTCTCTCCCTGCTTTGTTTAATGTTGGTTGGGCATGTGTACAAATATCAAACATGTCTGTTGTCAATTCATTAACTTTTAGTACTTAACGCAGAGATAAACTAATCTCATTAAGAAATGGTTTCTCATATGTCGCTAATTTTACTGTACTTACTATTGCTCTAGTATTATTTGCAATCATTAAAGATCAAGTTTTACAGTTTAGAGTTCTATGTTTCATAATAATTGGCATTGGATTTTGTTCAAGTTTATACTATGTGATGTCTATAAATGAAGTCAGACTATCAAAATCAGCGAAGTCACTACAAAAAGAATACTTAAGAATACATGAGCCTCATCTCTCACCTTTAGAAAGGAAATCAATGACATCTAAAGCAAAATCTTCTATGCTTTCAGTTGACTTAAAAGTGTGGAGTGACTGGTTAAGCGAAGGTTAATTCTATTTATATGGTTTAGTATATACCTTGGTAAGAGTCGCTGTTAACGTCACTATGTCTGTACAGCCGTTTTATTTGATACAAGTGACTGGATTTGAAAAATCAGAAGAAAATCCTACACCCTTGCCAATTGCCCTAGTACCTTTAGTTTCATACATCGCCTCTTTACTATTTTCTTTATTTGTGTACAAAAGAATGATGCAAAGACTAAGGAACAGATTCATTCCTCTACTTTTATCTGTGATAATAATTTCAGTAGCCTCCATACCTTACCTCTTCTTGAATAAGGAACCAAGTGTTAGATGGTTAGTATATGTTTTATCTTCTATGTAGGGAGTGGGCCTTGCAATTATGATAAATACAGCTACAAGTTTAATATCGGATGTCATTGGAAAAGATGATTAGAGCTCAGCCTTCGTTTACGGGGCTTATAGTTTCTTTGATAAAGTATCCAATGGACTTATAATCTTTGGAATCACAGCAGTCTGGATTGAAATCAAAAATTCTTTTTTAAATAAACCTCATTCATAATCATTAAAAAAATAAATCCTATAGCTCTAAAATGGTGTATAGCAGTCATTCCTCCAGTCTGCTCTTTAGGAGCATTTCTACTGGCATATATTGGAAATAAAAGGTTCGGATAAAGACTAGCTAAGCTATCAGCGACAAAATCAAGAACCTAGCAATAATTATGAATGTACATTCCATCCAATTACAATAAATTAGCTGCATTAATTATATCCCAAAATTAATACATAAAATGTTAAGAATATCATCAAAACTTTGGTTTAGTAGCAAGATTTTTTAAGAAAGTTAATTATATTCTAAATCAATAAATTATATAATATTATAATATTATAAAATGATAATCTCTATAAGATACTCAAGGGTTACAAATGAAATTAATTAGTAATATAATAAATTAGAGTAACCTGAAAAATAGCTGGTTTATAATTATAATAATTTATTGGCATTTAAAAGAAATTTTTTAGATTAACTATTATAAATAACTATTGTATTAAAGGCTCTTTAACGACATAATTAAAATTTTAAGTTATAAAAAATTCAATTAATTTCTTCAGAAATTCAAACTATTTCAATGAATACAATTTTTCTTATAAATAAATAGTGCTTAATATAAAGATGAAATATGAAGTTAAATTATGTTTATAAAAGTTACATATAATAAATGTGAAATTAATAAAGTAGTTTAATTATAACATTTAAAATTAAGAATACTTTTTTTTAATTATCTTAAAATATTATTTATAATACCTTTCATATACTTTGAGTTATCATGTCAAGATTAATGAAATTAACAACCTCACACGACAAGAATCTAATAGTTTACTAAACTATATGTATATGAATAAGGTAATAATCTCAAAAATAGTAATCGTCATCGTCAAAGTCAAACTTTAGTTTTCTTTAAAAGTCGGATTTTATGGAAGTATAGAAGTTTTAGGTCTTTTCATTCTTTCTCTTTGAGTATCCTTTTGAGTTTTTTTGCTTATTTTACATTTCCTCAAAACTTGAGAAATATCCACTATTTTACTTGCTTGAGTTGCTGCTATTATCAGGGCTCTCAGGAATATTCGTGAATTTAACCACGGCTTTTTTCTTGATTTTTGACTATGAATAAAGTGAAAAAGCAGGGCTGATGTTGCTTGTGAGCTTGGAAGTGGATTTTAAGGCCTCACAGACAGCCAATGTTGAGCAATATTGCTTTTTTGACATTACTCTTCTTGATGAATTATCAGTTTTTTGAGCAGTTAAGTTTTTGGGAGCAGGTAAATCTTGGAAATCCGTGTTCTTTCTTGGTGGAGGAGATTGAAATTGTATCTCTTAACATTTATAGGAGAATGTTAACTTCGGAGATTGTAAGTTGAAAGCTTTCTGGGGAGTTAAATCAGGGTCTACCGGCTCTGGCTCTTCTTAGCTATCACCCTTTAATGGAGGCATAATGACGCCTTAGAGAGTAGTAGAAGAGAATTTCGTTTTGGTTTACATTATAATAATTATTTATTAATCTCTGAAAATCTCAGGATTTTATTTTAATTAATAAGATTGATCAAAAATGAAGAAAGTTAAACTTTTTTAAAGGTAAATTGAAGTTCATAATTATATAGTCAGTCTCTCTTGCCAAAGATTTTGAGGATTTCTAAGAATTAGGAAACATATTTCAATAATTAAGCTACAGAAAATAAACAAATAAATCAAATTTTACAAATAAAATATTTTACTCTTATCACTTATGTCATCTAAATATATTTTGTCTATTAATGATAAAAGACTTCTTCTTTCATTATTAATATTGATCATTTTAACAAATTTAATTAGAAATAATATATCCTTATAATATTGTTATTGTACTCTATTCATTTAGTTGTCAAATTTTAAATCTATTTAATAGCATATTTAATAAAATAATACTAAATAGATTGATAATATCAAGATAGATAATCAAAGCTCCAAGTACATAGTCTTCATCACTCAATTCGTATCTCTTACTTCCAATGATCATTTGAGTGTCAACAATGAGGTACACTCCAAATATCAAAACGAATAGGACACTGATGAAAAGTGACATAATTTGATTGTAGAGGAAGAATGACATGATTATTGTTAAGAAGAGCACAGAAAAAATGAGTGAGTATAACCCTCTCATGATAGTGAAATCCTCTTTGGTTGTCCAAGCGTAGTAAGTAAGTCCACCCACTGCTCCTGCTGTCATTAATGCAGAGGAGAACACACTTACTGGGTCGTAGAGGGTACATATATTGGCAACGCAATACCCCATACAAATGGTAAATGCCCCTAAACCCCTTAGCATAATAATATAAGAGCGGAAGATCTTTTCAAGATATAATCAATTAGCGTCTTTTTTACTTTTTTAATTATTTTATTATCAAATAAAATGACCTTTGGTTTATGAAATAATTAAAATTATATTTATCCCTGCTTGCCAATTTTAATTTAATTTTGTGTTTAGGAGATAGTAATTAGTAGGTACGGTTCTTGAAAGCTATCTGCAACAAAGTAGAGCAATTTCAATGACAATTGCTGCCACAAGTGCGAGTCCTACTAAACTTGGGTTGCTCACCATAAACGTCAAAGCACCAGATGAGAACATAGGTAGAGCAGTTATGAATACAGTAACAATGAGTTAGACAAATACGATTCCATAAACTTTCTTAATGAAACCATTTCTATCCTCTTGCTCAATGAAAGTTCTTTTTTCATTGACTTGCATGTTGTTGCGATTGTCAAGTTCGTCAAAGTTTTGCATTTTTATATGAAGGTTTTTATAATATATTATAATCAATTACTATAAATCCAAATAAAGGGATTTTCATCTTTATATGGAAAACAATGATTATTATTGAAGTAGATATTAAAAGTCAAAATTTCATTAATTCCATAAAATTAAATACATACTAGATTTAATTAATTTATTGCACATAAGTAATCTATTTAGTTCACTGATCTGTTTTCACCTTATTTTTATTATTTAGCAATTTACTTACTCTACTGCTTTTTTAGCCTTCTCTTTAGATTTTATATTGTTGCTTCACTCTCATTAAGATATTTTGTCCCGTCTCCTTTGTACCCCTAAATATCTTAAAATGTGGAACCCACATTCAATTTAAAAGTATATCACCGACGTCTGAATTTTTTCATTTCTCCATTTTTTAAAAATTTCAAGAAATACTACCATATATAATTTGTAACAAATCTTTTTTTAATTTAAACCTCTACATTTTAGAATGTGTTAAATATCCTCAAATCAAATATCAAATTATCAAATTTCAAAGTTTATATAGCAAAAAATATTAATCAATGAGACATTAATTTTCTTATTTCATATCATTATGTTCTTTTATTTATATATATTATATTGTATTAGTATAATACTACTTATTTAAATACATTTTTGTAATTAAAAATTTCTAATTTATTACTGAGATTTAATTTGTGGAATTTTTACTAATGCTTTTTGTTGCTATTTTTTCGAATGAAAATGATTTAAATTGAGAAAAAAAGTCGTTAATAATTTGTAAAAAAAATTTATGAATATTAATAGTTCAGTTTTTATTAAATCCAAATTTAAAATAAACCTATGTAAGTATAAGAAGGAAAGAAATTTTATTAAAAAATCAATATCAACAGAAGAATAAAAGTAAAAGAAAAATCTGTAAATTAATATCCTTATAAATTTTTTGAGATCAAGATGCCATCAAGGATACATTTAAGATTTTGTAAACAAATGTTTTGTATTTGATAGTGAGGCATTTAAGGTAGGAGGAGAGACACCTCTGGGTAAAAGATATCCATGATACTCACCCTAATCTTTCTTAGCTTATGCCACATATTAATCAAGATCTTTTCCCTTCAATACAACTATTTGTACCTTATCTCTCCCCTCTTTTAAGAATATGTTCCCAGTTTGTGAACTGAATCCTTCGTTTTAGAGTAAAGTTTTGTTTTGCACTTTATTGATAAATGCTTATGCTTCCACTTGAGTTGAAAATCTGACATTGCTTTCTTTAGTCGCTTTGTTAAAATCTGCATGTACTGGTTCAGCAAAATGTCTAACTTATTCCAGTAAATTATGCTTGATTAGTATTGTGATTGGTAAATTCTAAATCTTTATAATTGATCCAGGCTCGTAATTTAGCTTTGCTTCATTTTCTGCCTTGCTTTTCAATGAACATAGACTCTGGATTCAACTTAGCAAGTTCCCTCTTGATATTCTGTACTTCCTTTTTTTGCAAATTCCAATCTAGTTTTGAAATCACTTTTAGGGCTTCTATTGGCTCATCAGTGAATATGTAGTGAGGGTGATTGGGGTTTGTAAGCTCCTCAACGATTTTATTGTTAAACATTTCAACTACATGTTATGCTTATTCTTAGCTAGAATACTCTACTAATGCGAAACCTTTTGGCAAACCACTATTTGGAAATCTGGGCATTTACACATTTATTATTTTGCCAGTTCTTTTGAAAATTAAAGTTATCTTCTCGATGTCCATAGCTTTGATGGGGAATTTCTCGACATAAATCATACATTAATCTAATGCTTTTACATCTACTTAATTTTTCCTGAACGGTATTCTGCGCTTTAATTTCAATCCATCTTTAGATAATTTAAGGATCTTTGATAATTTTAGAGCTTCCTATAGAGTTTTTGTTTATACTTCAGTACTTTCATTTGACATAAAAGAATCTCCAAAGATCTATTTAACTCGGTTGAAATATAGAAAGAGTGAAATGTCAAGATTTGGGTCTTTTTAGCTTTTCATTCAAGAAATTGTCTTTCATGAGGTTAGAATTCCCTAAATAAAATTCAAGTTAAAACCTTAAAGATTTCAGCAATTTCTGATGCCTCAAAGCCTCATCTGTTTACTCTAACATGGCTTGATCTTAATTTTGCTTTAATTTATTTAGTTTCTTGATATTGATGAATGGTGCTTGAATTCTAAAATGCAAATGTCAGAATAAAATATAACTATTAATTTTTATTTATATTTTAACAATAGGATCTTCTCTAATGAAGTTTGATTCTGGATTCATAAAAGTCCTGAGCTTTCTCTTTGGATTTTTCTTTTTCTTTAACTGGGTTGGAACTTGACTTAGGACTACTGATATTTTAAGATTTTAGGGGTTAGGGGTTTCCCTCCTTTTAGTTTTATGATGTTGCGGACAAATTAGTTTACATTTATTATTATTAAGATAATTATAAAATTGATTGCTTATAGTGGTAAGTATATTTATCATTTAAACTATTCTTCTCGATGCTATTCATGTCATTTTCACTCATTGAAATATCTTCATTCTCATTGATATAACTCATTTAGTCAGAAATTTATTATAAAAATTTTGGAATGAAAGGATTTAGTATAAACTTTAAATAAATTGACAGTACTGATCTCTTAATATATAAAAAAAGGAATTCCATGAAAATTAACATTAATTTTAAATATTAAAAAGTGAGTTCAGATAATGTTCATTCAATAGAATTACGTAGATTAAATTCTAAAAATACAATATTTAATTACAAAACTTGTAATAAATTAATTTTAACATTCCTTTTAAACAAAACATGGGACCAGTCTCTAGTAAATCTAAATCTAAGAAAATAAATGTACTTCTATATAATTTTTGAACTATAATTATATTAGAAAGATAAATTGGAATTATAAGATAAAATTCAAATTGCAAGCAGCGATTAAGATTGTGAAGACATATTATCACATCCAAAGATATTTCTACTTAGATTTACTAATGTAAGAAATTAATGGTATTTTGTTATGAGTTTAAAAATATGTTCTGAACTATTCTGTTAATGACCTGATTTAAATTACAAAAAATGAATCTTTTATAGTTAAATTTGACTTTCATCTAATGGGCTGTATAATAAAATAAATCAAAGTATTAATCCATAACATGTAAAACATTTAATTATATACTGCAAGAACTACAAGCTGCTTATATATGTGATAAAACGCTTAAAATGCTAAGAAAGCTTGAATGAAAATAATCAATTAGAGGACTAGGGACTATCAAAATTGAATTTACTTTTTGAAGTTTAAAATACCTCTCTCATAAATGGAGTAGAAATCAAGCCATAGTAGAACCTAGATAGAAGCGTGGAGAAAAACAGCGAGTAAAGTATAGAGAAAAGTTCAAATTCAAGGAAATATCGGATTGAATAAAAATCAAGCAAGAAAATTAAGAAAAATCCTGAAATGTAAAAAGACTAGCTTCATTAACTACAAGATATCTTAAAAGAAAAAGATAGAGTAAGCTTATAATTTAAATTAAATTTTCTCATAGTTGGGGAATTCTCTATTACATACTGCAGCACTAGCGAATGATGAAAAATTCATAAATGCTTTGACTTTGATTAATGATTTAGATCCACTTGAGTAGAACACTCAAAATAAAATGGCTTTTTAATTAGCTTTGGAATTCAATAATTTCTAAGGACTTCCACACCTGATTCCTCCAAGTCTTTTAAATGCTGATCCAAATATTCAAAGAATAGTACAGGAAAACTGTTCTCCATAGAGAAAGAGCGACAAGCATAAAAACTAAATATCACGGTAATCAGATGAGGAGAGTATAGAGCATCTTAAATCATAAGAAGTGGAATCAATGAATGAGCATATGAGATTCATAAACTAAAGTCCTCAAGCAAAGACAATTACCAATCAATATGAAAAGATGGAGAAAGATTCAATGATTTCTGATCTTGATGTTTTAGTTGTAAAGTCACTCAATAAAGAAGGACTTTTTAATGAGAAAGAGATAACTTAGAAGTTCAAAGGGTTTAGATAAAGTTTAAACAGCTTTAACAATTAATAACATCGACAAAGTATGAATAATACTATAGGGAACGAGTAAACTTTTATGAATCATGATGAAAGCTACTATATGGTTAAGAGAGGGAAAATAATGATTGGAGACAAGGATTACTCTTTACACGATCCTGGGACTAGCGGAGTCAATGTAACTAGCCAAGCAAGCCAAAATAAGTAGAATACAATCTTATCAGATCAAGATTGTGCTTAAACTGTTGCTGAAATATTGCGGACTAAAGAATACCTGTAACCAACAGTAAGGTCATTAAGAATTAAAGAATGATGCTGAAAGTGTTTTTAAATTTCATTTTAAATTATGAATTATTCTAAATTGCAAAATATTAAGTATAATAAAATTAATGAAAATGAATCTGATACCGAGTCTATCTGCTCTCTCTTGCAATTTTGAAATATTTATGTTTTTCTTCCCAAACTCTTGACATTGAATCCAGTTGCAAGAAGTGCTTTTCCTTTCTTCATGAGATCTAATTCATTGAACTCAGGAGTGGCGCCTTCTCTTACCTCCTCAACTTGACCTACCAAGGCTTATGCATTTTCAAGAACTGCGGGTAATTGTTCAAACTACAAAATCTATTTTTTGATTTCTTAAGAGCAGACATATCTCCTTTCACGAGAGATACTAATCTATACATCTATAAATTCAGAAAGCATGTTTAACTTCAGAACCTGGCTATTCATAGAATCCAGTTGCGTATTTATTAAAATCTACTTATTTTAGATGACCAGTAATATCCTTAAAAGAATCAAGTACTTCTTTACATTTATCGAAGAAAGCGTCAATTGATGGAACACCAACTGGTTTAAAGTTAACTTCAGAGACGTTTGGCTCAGCGTCTGATTTTCCTTTGCTAGCTCCACAACCCATTGCTGTTTGTTTAGATATTACAAAAAATGATATTAGTTTTAATAATGATAGCTATTAAATCCTTTTATAATAAAGCTATTAAATGGGAACTCTTGATATTTATTGTCTTTAAATTGTTGTCAAATGATGCATCTTAATTAATTTTATATGAATTTCTCCTCTTGAATCCCTAAGCTCTTAAAACTCTATTAATTCCATCATGAATAGTATTTATGAAACATTTTAAGCTGCAATCTTTGACTTTCCTACGAATTTTCCTTCTTAATCCATAATATCAATGCCCTTTTCTAGCTCAGTTCTTCTCATGAAAAATGCATTCAAATACCCTGCAGTTGAGCATGCAAAGAAACTGCTTATTGAATTCAAAACTATCAATCTATGTAAAATTATTCATCAAAGCATTATAAGTCTAGTTAATCCACTACCAAAAAATGGTATTGAAGGGGGTAGGGGCTGCGATATTGCTGTTAAAAATAATGTATTTTGTAAAAACAAAATATAAATATAATTAAGCAAATATTTTGATAAGATTATATATATATAGGCATAAAATATGTGTAATTTAAGTATTATATTAAAGAAATTAATTAATTCAATAAATTAATAATATTTCAAAAACTTAAATTGCTTAAGTATAATGAAACCAAACGCAATTGGGATGTTGCAAGGTAAAGTTATAAAATAAAGAACAATACCAAATTAATTACAATAAAGACTCATTAAAAATTTAAATAAATAATATATATTATTAATATAGAATTCATTAAGCAAATATATAAATATATCATGATAAATAATTCGATTTTTAGAACTTAGGTTAGAAACTTTAGTTTGGTTAGTTATTTTTTAATATAGATAAAAAGGCATGTATTTTACTTTCATTAAACATATAAGAGTTTTAAAATAATGGCATTTTTTATAAGATTTATTCCTTTAATTTCATTTTTTGAAATTTCTTAATTCCTCTATATAATAAAAAATAAAATTCAAAATTATTGCAATTCAAGAAATATACGTCAATATTACGAAGTGTGATAAGTTTCATAAAAACAAAATATCCACATAAGTATTAGTACATTTTAATCGGGAAAATATTACATTTGAGGCTTGTATTGTTAAAGATTGATATTTAGGAAGAATTAAATTAGGTATTCTCATATATAGATCAAACAAATATAATATTAAGATACTCAATTGAATCAAGCGGTAGTTTCAGCAATCATGTCAGTTGTAGGGTAATCGCTTGGCCAGAATCTGATATCAGATTAATAAAAGTCAAGATATATATTTCTCTCTTGCATTTTGGATTCCCACTCAGTTCTCTGGTCCTGAGTATATTTAATTGGTCCATGAATGTGCTTGTAGCATGGGACTGGTTGTGAGATATCGCTTTAAGCGCAAGTAGTGCCTGCTGCCTTTACTTTAGGGAGATTCATTTTAAGTTCCATAATAGCGTCCTTAAGCTCATTCAGATCGCTTTTAAATCCCTCAATTGCTGATTTAATAAAGCCTGGAATCTTTCCCAAACTCTTAATAATTCAAAATGTGTACTTATATATGTGGAAGGTAATTGTTCTGTGACGCATTTTTCAAGGGCCATAGCATATGCGACGAAAGATTCGTAAATTCTTACGCCTGCTTCTCCAATATCGTCAGTTCTGATTTCAACCATTGGTGCTCCTGTTTTCCATTCAATGCCAAGAGCAGATTATTGATAAATTATTACATTTTTAGATACTAAGGAGTAAAACATTCCCAAGAAAGCTTTTACATATCCAGTTGCCTCGTAAAAATTATCTTTTTGTTCTCCAAGAGGACCAGTATAAAAGTGAAATTAAGCTGAATATAACATTTATGATAGAAAGTTTTTAAATAAGTAATTAATGCAAAAATACATTAGCTTTAACGTGTATTGATATTTATTTTTACTTTTTTATATACTTTGATAGTTTCATAGTCCCTTATTGAATACAAATTCTCTAATAATTTCTCCTTTGAAATATTTTAGTTAAAACTCTTTTTCTAGGTCTGTGCTTTAAATTGTTGCAGATTAAGGATATACTGATATTGCCATAGGAGCAGCAAAGTACAATTCGCAAGCAATTAAACTTACTTCTAAGCAAGTTCTTAAATAGAAATTTTTAGGCATCATATTTTTCTTTTCAATCAAGTAAAGCATAGTTGGTGGGAAGAAAATTGGAATAGCTAAGAAAAATCTTGAATTTGCTGTCTATGATACTGCATTTTAAGCGATAACATTGCCAGTATTATATTCATATAAAATTGTAAATACTATAAAAGACTTATCAATCTAGCTCCTACTGCATTCTTAGAATAACCAGAAAGCATTTTTCTTATGCCTAAAGCTACTCCAATAGAAGATCCAACAGCCACTGAATAACTCTTCAAGATATCTTCAGTAGTATAGAGGGATGTTGCATTTCTATTGCCATAATTCATCAATGCATGTGGATTCAATATCAATTAAAATCTAGTTACAAGGTAAAAACGAGGAGAGCCTGCAAACCCATGGAATGTAGTTACCAGTATCAGGATGCACAGCAACTGATACTACAGTCTCTGCAGTCCTCAACTCCTTTACTTTTTCAGGTGTCAACAACATTCTCCTTGAACCAGTTTTCTTAAATTACTCTTCCTCTTTATCTTTTTAAGCTTAAATCATATTTCTCATCTCGGTTATCTTGGTGTTTGAAAAGAAGGCCAGGAAAGGATTGCAAGTCTTTTAGAATGCTCTAAATCTGCCAAAGTAGGTGTTTTAATCAAATTCAGGGTCTTAGAGAGTGAAAGAGATTAACTCGTTTTAAAGGGCTTTAGGAGTATCTGTATGCTGAGAACTCATTTTTATATTTTAAATTAAAATTAATAGTCAATATTGAAAATCATTTAATCTACTTAATTAATTTATCATTATTTGATCAAATCTTTGGATTTTAAACTTTCCCAAATCGTCACATAATACTAATAAAATTTGAGGATTAATGAAAGTTATTTATAATTCACTCTACATAATAGATGTAATTTCAAATCTCATTATCGCTTAAGTCCTGATTTCTTCTTTTATTTTTGATTCCTTTCTGATTATTATTTCTCTCGTCCTCTACTGTCTGATTTGGTAAGCTTTCATTTAGGAAAGGAGTTTCTCCATAGTACTGTGAAAAAACATTAGTATATTAATTTTTTAACTTACTTGTCTTGCTCTGATTAAGCAATAAATACCGAGTGCGATGGCAGTGAGATATATCAGATTTTGAACTACTGCCAAGAATATAGAGAAACCTAAATTGCACTCACTCAGCACACCAATCTTGGTCCATCCATCAAGGTCCTGCTTTGATTATTGAGAATACAAACCAAGCTATGACTAGAATTACTTAAGTGATTTGATAGAAGCAGAACTTTCTTTTGTGGCCTGGACCCTAGCAAATAGCATAGTAGCCTTGTGAAAAGCTGAATAAAGCGCAGAAAGTAAAGATCGGTACATCTAAAGAAAAGCATAAGTATTTCTTCAGGTATGAGTCAGAAAATTGTCAAAATTATTGAAACTTACTAAGAAGCGAATATAAGATGATAATGTTTGGAATAGCTTCGCAATCTGTTGCTATCTCAATGATCACATTTAAGACTAAACAAATTGATCATTTTAAAAACAGCAAAATATTTACGATTTATAAGTGTGTTCACTAGAATTAGAATAGCACACGCATGCATTCTCTTTGCCAACCCCACAAATGGTTATCTTAATTAGTCAGTCGAGTAGTGTAAAATCTTAAGCACTGGTGGGTAATTGTAATTGTGCCAGCTTATCGGGCTTTAATTGTTATTGTTAGAGGATATTTGAGAGTTGTCATTTGTCTCAATGCCTAGGTTTCCTTCACATTATTGATTGCTTGTTTTTGAAATTGATTCAACACATTTTTTCTCAAATCTACCATTTTATTGATTAATTAACTTTAGGAGAAAGAATTTAAATTTATAAATACTATCAAAATTACAACAATTAATAAGAAAATGAATGATGAATTAATAAAAATAGTTGACAGGTAATAAGAATGAATTCTGTTATGATAAAGTATTTACACAGAATATTTTTCATAAAGAAACTTAAATAAAAATAACATATTAAAAAATTAGTTTAGATCGGAGATATTAGGATCAAATTTTACTTTAATGATCATTTAATATTTTAGTTTTAAACCCCCTTAATTCAATTCATTTAAATAAAAAATTAAAATACTTATATGTTATAAAGTTAGGTATTGCAGCTTTTAACAACAACTTAATATTTAATATTATTTGATCAATCCTTTTTTAGTTCTATTTCAATTATCCCCTACTATTCTTACACCCGATCCTGCAAAAGGCCTGTAAATTCCTCTTTGTTAAGAACTTTAATTTGGTTGAGCCCCTGCTTCTCCATCGTCATTTAGAGAGTAATTAGTGTTCTAAGGTTATTAGTAAGGTGGTTAATATCTATAATCTTACGAAGGATTTACTAATGCTGATTGATCTACGAAGACCTTCTACCTGCCATCAACCCAATAAGAGCTCCGCCTTGATTCCAGCCCCACCTTGATCATTATCGTACAACATACCCTTGAACTCTCGGTATGCCATGAAGACAAGTAAATCGAAAAAACATAGAAAACAGCGAAAACAATCACTAAGACCATAATAAATGTTCACATACCTCCAGCTGAAAAATAGAAACCAATCGACCCATTTTATATAGTCAAGCCAATCGTACAGAACGACGAAATGAATTTATTTCCACAAATGATAATGTAAATAATTAAGTGGCAGTAGTGCATTTGAGTGGCTGCACACCATAAAATCATAATGCTGATCATTGCATAAATAACAATCACTACGCTCACGAACATCATAGTAATTGAGAGAACTAAATGAATCACTAAAATTAAGTAGAATTTATATTTATACTTCATTCCTAAATAAGTAGGAGGAGAAATTGGTTGCATGGAGAAACCACCTCCAGGAAATAGACACATTTTTAGAAAGTTATAATTACGACTAATAATTAATTAAATCTATCAAAATTATTCTAATCTATACTTTAAAGTGTATTAAAAATTTCGTGGGAAAAATCTTAATGCCAAATTAATCTAATAATTAAATCATTCTACATTAATTAATGGAATACTGATTAATTTATCATTTTGTTAATCTAACAATATCTTAGACATTCCTTAGAACTTTTAAGCTCGCTTATCATACTTATACTACAGCATCTAATATTGGAAGATATTTGTATTTATCTCTTATATCTTTCTTATTAAACTATCAAAATTAGGCTAAACATAAGATTAATCAAAGTCCACATAATTACTAATAAATTGCATTTCCAAGTCATCTACAAAGAATCTTATCATTTTATTTATCATTTAAAAACTGCTAAACATTGACAAAAAGTTCTCCTTCTTACTAATTTCTTATACTTCTATTTACAAATTTGCAGTTGTAGAACTTGAATTATTTTTCTCTGGGATATTATCTAGAATATACATTTAATTTCCAAAAGAACACTTCTCTTAAAATATATCATTACCTTCTTCATCTCTGAACACTTTAGTGATTTAAAATATAACCTTTTTAGGGTTTGAAAGCAAAAGTCCCTGTAATGATTTAGAGAGTCCTCTCTGAAGTTTTGTCTTATAATCTAGAATTGATTGGAGTTTTAGCTGTCAGATGCTGATCCATAATTACTATTTAAATCACCCTAAATTTTCTACTGTCTCTAAAAGTAGTAACTATTAGACTTATTAACAAGATTATTGGGACTTCCTGCATTATTATGATGAATTGTATCATAAGCAGCCAAGTTGTCTTCTGAATAAATCCTCTAAAACATCCTCGATACTTACATTAGAAAGGCTTCTCTCCAGTGTGTATTCTTTAATGAATAAACATGTTGTACTCAAGCCCAAATCTTTTGCCGCAAATTTCACAAACATAGGGCTTTTCACCAGTGTGTACTATTGAGTGACGTTTTAATTTGTTTCGATCTTAGAAATTAGCATTGCACCCTGGGTAATCACAAGGCCAGGTATCTTTGGCTTCATGATTATGTCGGTGTTTCTTTAAAGCTGCTTGGCTTGTATAAACTTTTCCATTGTGACAAATATCGCAGTAGAGCTCTTCAAAGTTATCTTCCGAAGAGGAAGTCGTTGTCATGCCAGTTGCTTCGATGTATTTAGACTTAAATTTAGCTTTTTAATTCTGTTAATCTGAGCTTTGAGAGTCGCTATCACCAAAATTTCCTCTTGCTTTTGAGGATCTAGAATTATTGCTGAATCTTTTGCCTAAAGTCTTTAGCTTACTTCGAATTTTGTTTTTCAACTTACTTTTCAAGATCTATTGCTAATTTTGTTAAGTAGTTTGAAAATTCAAGATTCCATTTTAACTTAAAGGATTCAATCTTAGAGTTTTCTTTTTCTTAGCTCTTTTCATTCCAACTATAGTTGATTTAAGTTTTTTAAGCTATTCTTCAATTGTTTCTTCAACTTTTATTGGAACTTTTGATTAATCAATACTCGTTACTTAAGTCATAAGCTCCTCTTGAATAAGTTCTTTCTTATCTACATCTATCTTAAGTGAAGGTAACACACTACAGTTAATTTTTTACTTAGCAGCAGCTCTCACTACTTTTGGTTTAATTTGAACTTCTTCCTGACTTTCATTTTCTTATGATTCGGTTTTTACAAGACTTTCTAGATTATTTTACTCACTGCTTTCTTGAGATTAGTTTGATTTTTCAATTTTAATGTTTTTAACAGAATTATTTTACTTTTCAGACACCTTATCTTCCTCTTCTTATTTGATAAGCACTTATGTTTTAATAGTCTTTGCTTTCTTTTTCTTCTTGATTCTTAATTTCTTCTTTTTGATAATCTTAGTTTTAGGTACTTTTATTTATTTACATTTATCTTTTGTGTCTTATTCTACTTTAGTCGCTAGATTATTTTTTGGTAATAAACTCTTCTTCTTTAACTTTTTCTTTAATTTTGATTATTTTAAATTCTTCTTCTTAAGTTCAGTTGCTTCAATTATTTTAACTTTTTATTTAGCTTTCTATTTTTTTGTCACTTTTTAGATTGAATATGATTCGTCTTTTTCATCTGTTAAATCAACTATAGATTTTTCTTCTTCCTCTAATTTGACAATTTTATTGAGTAGTTATTTCTTTTTAGATTTTATTTTCAACTTAAGAGCAGTTTCTTTTAATTTTTACTTTGGTGTTGCTTTTATAAAGCTATTAAATTTCTACTTAATTTTCTTGTTTTAAATTTTCACTTTGCCTTTCTTTTTCACAATTACCTTTGACTTAATTTTTGGGGAAACTTTACTCGAACTACTCTTGACCTTCAAACTTTTCTTTAGTTTTTTAGTTTTTTTTACTATTTTAGGTTTATTTTCATATTCTGAGTCTTCTTTTTACTCTGTTGAAATTTCAGACTCTGAACTCATTTCTGTATCTACATCCTAAGATTCAATTTTAACATCAACTTTAATTTGTTTCTTGTTTTTCTTAATTTAAACATTTTTATTAGTTTCTTAATCTGAAGTTTGTTCTTATTTACATTATAATATACTGGAAGTTCATTTCAATTCTTAAGCGGCTTTTTGTTTCTATTTCTTATTTTTAATTGTTGTAAGCTTTGATTTAGACTTCTTTACCATCTAAAAGATTTGTAAATATTTATGATCAAGTTTAATATATAAAAATATAGTGACTTAGTTAGTTGTTAAATTTTACTTAAGAAAATAGAGAATCATTTAAAATGTGAGGAATAACTTCCCTGTAAATTAAAATATATTTAAAAATATAATAAGAATCAGTTATATTTTTATAAAAGTCATTCTTAAATATCCAAAAGATTATAATTTAATAAAGAAAGTTTAAAACACTTAATATTAGAAATTGATATCAAAATTTAAAGTCAGAATTCTTTTTAAATTTAAGTATTTACTAAAATTATTTATTATTTTAATTGTACACATAGTAAAATAATTTACTATTTCTCTTCTAAATTATTAAGTAAATGTCTTATAAAACTCATAGAATTATTCAGTTATTGCTTTGTTAATTATTCTGCCAAAAGCCTTATACAAATTACTGCCCTTGATTGGCATTAGTCATAGAATAATTTTAGAAGTTAGTAGTATTTTGTAATTATTACTGCTGCTAGCCACTATTACTATTAACTTCAATTACTTCAATCTCACTTTTCTGATTAAAACCTGATTCTGGATAGCTTTGATTGTTTTACCAGCAGTTTTGTTCAAGAGTCATCTTTAAAAAAATATGAAAATAATAATAAGCATCGTAATAGTGGGCTGTCTGGGTTGCATTGACATAAACTAGTTCATTCCATTTGTGAAGGAAATCAGGGGTTAAAACCCAGACTTAGCAATCTCTTTATCATAAATCTACTCTAGATTTTTCAGTCTCTATTCGTACTAATTCACATATCTAATATCATTTGGAGCAAGCTGCTTTATCTCTTAGATTTACTG
This sequence comes from Oxytricha trifallax, assembly GCA_000711775.1. Taxonomy (NCBI): domain Eukaryota; phylum Ciliophora; class Spirotrichea; order Sporadotrichida; family Oxytrichidae; genus Oxytricha; species Oxytricha trifallax. Next base: position 18,240 of record ARYC01002384.1, read on the forward strand.
AGGTATGTTTTAATCCGGTGCTAGAATTTGTTAATGCGAGTTACTTTAGAACTAATTAATAGAATTGTGAGGAATTTGCTAGATTGCTGAGCTTTAATTTACTATTAGTGGAGTTCCCTTTTAAGGAGTTATACTCTCAGCTGTACTCATTACTGAAAAACTTGAGTTTTAGTTTGTTGTAAATGGGTTTTAAAACTTTTAATTGTAAAAATCTGATGAGAATTAGTTCTTATTCTTTGGAATAGTCTACTGATTAAAAATTTCGTTTAGGTTCTTCTGAAGACTTTAGTTCTAGAGGTGTTTTTAGTACTCTTAATAGTATGGGAAGTTATTGGCAGAACCCAAATCAACTGCTTATAAATCATCAGAATTTTAAGATTGAGTGTTGTCTTTAGAATCTACCTAAGCGAGCAGCTCTTATTATTTTTGGAATTCATCTCTGTGTTCTTTCTTAAGTGGCCTCTGTGGGTATCCTAATTTTTTCTGGTTAAAAATGTGTTCCTCGTCTAAACTTTTATAATAATATGGAATATTTTGTATCAAATTATGTTAAAGTTTATTGGACTTATAATTAGTTAATCATCCTCATCTCAAGCACTTCTCATTCTATTTTAACTTACTACTTCGGGATCATAATCGATCATTTAGTGAATTTATGGCATTTGATAAACCTGCTGCTTTAAATGATCATTCAAGTTTTTTATTTGGATTTCTGATTATGCATGCCCATTAAAGTATGATTCACTCTCTCTTCTAAGATTGTTAAAGAAATTTCCACCAGTTTAAATTCTATTTTCTTAGGGATACTGATTCTAAGTGATTTGCTAATTTAAGCCACAAGCACTATTATTCACTTGAAACTGCTACTATTAATAGATATTCTGTTGTTGATGATTAAACATATTACTGACATCAGAACCTCCTCCTAGATAGCCACTATTACCTTTAGCTTTAAGAAAATCTGTATTGTACTGATGTGCTCCCCGCATATGCGAGTATTGCTAGCTTTTCTATTTGAAACTCTTCCCACAACCTTCAATTGCACACATAAAAGGCTTCTCTCCAGTATGAACTCTCAAGTGGTTATCCATTGCATGTTAAGATTAGCATTTTCTTCCACATACATCGCAACTAAACTTTCCCTTGCCAGCGTTGTCTCTTGAGCGCCTTGATGAAGATCGTTATAAAAATTTGTAAGGCTGGGGATTGCCTTAGAAATAACCTGTATACATTTTCTTGTTAACAACTGACTTTCAAAAGTCTTCCAAAATTAACTATGCGATTTTATTTTAAAATCGAATTCAAATTTTTTTTAATCATAAAAGCTAATTTTAAATTTGATTAGATTCATATATAATATAGCTATATAATCTGATTGAAATGAAATTATGAAATAAAATAAAATAAATTCAATGTAGTCAATCTATATAAATAATTTCTCTGGGCAATTTTGCTATGCCAAACTTTGTGCATTTCAATTGTGATTAGACTCATATTTACTTTCAGCTTATAATAATGATTTATGACTTTCTTTGTTTTATATTGAGCTATATTAACCATCTTGTTTCTAGGCGCTTATTGCACTAGAATGAAAATGTGAGTATATTTTTCTTCTCTATTTATAGCTTGATATCTGCTACTAATGAAATGAATTAGACTATTGAGTAAAACTTTAGTTTTGGAAGTATGGATTTTGATCGTTTTCTGTCATCATACTCTGATCTGCTTGTTTCGATTTTGAATGATATTTTGATTCTGATTTAATTCTACCTTGCTTGTCTAACTTGCTTGATTAATGATTTTTATGAGTAGATCCTTTTATTTAATTCTCAATGATAGCTGAGTAACTCATGTCAATCATGAAATTTGGATTTTGTGTCACTTAGAAATCGCTTACACTTAATTTATCTTTGACCGAAACTTAAGACTTGTTTTTAACTATAATAAATTGTTAAAACTAATGTTATAATTACATGATTTAATGAATGTGTCATACTTGGCAGATGTATTG
>ARYC01002385.1:0-37201 GCA_000711775.1 Oxytricha trifallax
TTGGTCGAAGCCATGGCTAATAGCTGCTACAGCTTATCCCCCAACTTCCCTAACCTCTTTCATTAAGGGGTTTTGATTCATCTTAGAGTCAAGCAATTCTTGCTTTTTGAGTTCCACATGCTTTTATTTCGCTTCCTCTTCGATTTGTTTATCAAGATTATTCTAACTTTCTTCTTCATCATCTTCATTATACAAATCTCCATATATACCTGATATCACATTTTCATGATAAAATATAGAAATTTATTTACTCATTTATACTAATTCAATAAATAATTAAATTAATTTACTTCTTCTCTTCTTCATTCTTAGGCAGAGCAACGCCATTGGCATCAAACTTATCTTCATCATCTGAGCCATCATGACCATTATTTTTCTTAGTATGCTTTGTGTTGGATACTTCAATGATATTGTCCAAGTCAACTTTTTCGTTCATTTTTTCACTTAAAGATTTATCAAATTATTAAAAGTTTAATGAATTTAGGCTAATTCAGCACAATAATATTTTTAATTACTTATATTAAACAATGTTTTATATAAAGTATTGAATTATGAAATTAATAAATGAATCAAGCGAGATGTATCAAGTATCTGAATTAAATTAAATTCTTCATTAACCTATACTGAAACCTCTACCGTTGATGTTGTGGATATGGGTTGTATAGACTGTTTTTTATTGGATAGGATCGAACACGCTCATTAACCACTCATACCACATTTTGGCTTTAGAGTTGTTTCTCCAAACTCAAGTAGTGATTTCTTATCCTTTGAAAACAATAAATGACTCTTTTACTTGAAAATATTGAATAAATTGCATCAAGAAATATCAAAGGAGAATAAAGTTATTTTTATAAACAATACAAGGGGAACTAAGAATGCATTTTAAGTATGTGTTAAGGGAACTAAGAATGAATTTTAAGTATGTGTTAGGCTTGATTAGTACTGTAAAAAAATATGTCCTAGTACAACTCAGCAGTAAAAATGCCAGCGAACCCATGAATCTAAGCTTGTACCTGTTTGCAGGTAAACACCCTGCGGTCATATTTTTTCATTGGTTGCTGCTCTCCTTCAAGGTAGATTGCTTGCTTGGGGTCGTTTGGGTAAGGCAAATGTCTGAAAGTAAAGACTTCTTGAGTTCTGTCTCCGAAAGGAAAGGTTGCTGAGTAAATCTTCATTACATAGGGAGCTCAAAGGGGAATAGCTGTTGAGATATTGAAACTTTCTGACTTACTGTGGAGCTTGCGTAAACATTCACTTCGTTCAAGATAATCTGACTTGAGATAACTTCAAAAACTGTAATTAAAGAAATTGATTTTTAAATTTAATTAGTTTCTTTGAAGATTATATTAATTGTAAATATTTTTATTTAAAGCTTTAAAATTTGATAACATTTATTAAGCTGCATGCTTTAATTTCCAAATTTATATTATTTTGAATAAAAGCATTTGGAAAATATTCAATCCATTTTGTTACTAACCAATTATTTTTAAAATCTTACAATTAAATTATATTTATAATTTTCTATGTATTTAAGCCTCTTCTATTAAAATGAAATTATTAGCTTTATTAAATTTGTATCGTTTCATAATAGATCTCCATTATCAAAACTATAATGATGATTGGTAATTCAGAGTGGCAAACTAATAAAATATCGCATCTCTAAACCTAAATCGAAAAGACCAATAAACTTCTCAGTAGAAATGTTGGTGGGTTAATTAGAATACTTAAAAATCCTCAAGAGTTCACCCCTAATTAGTGCAAATAAAACTCAAATTAAATGAGTTAAAGCTCGAATTAGACAGTTAGCTGTAAATACAAAAATATCTAATAAAGAGCAATGAATAAATTTCGGGACTTTTCACAGGACCTAAGGGCGAAACTAAATTGAGAAAAGTGGTAGAAAAGAGATTGAAAATTACTGAAATCATAATAAATAAAAGACTGAGATAATTCGGAATATCTCAAGGGAGAGCAGTAAACGGCGCAAGAACATTTGGAAGCTTAAGAGGTTCTTAATATACCAGCCTAAGAAGCTCAATATAGACTTTTATAGATGATTCTGTTGATTCATAAAAAAGTCATGACCCATACGAGATATAAAATTAAGGCGCAAAGTTCAAATCTAAAATTAACCCATTATTTCCTAATTATTAATAGTCTTCCACACTTAACTCTATTCTACTCCATGAATTTCACGATTTCTCTGACTTTATTTAAACTTACTTGTAGAAATAGATGTCATCCAATGAGCTAAAAGATCTTATATTTTTCTGTCCTTTTATTCTGTACAAAGATTATTTGAAGAATAGATTTATGATGATTAAAGAGCGAAACATAGATTCAAACGATAATCCAGACTTATTGCTTAAAATGATAAATCTAATCATTAATTTTGTTTCTAAAATGCTAAATAATCAATAAATACTAGACTAGGATAAATTGTTTAAAAGTATAAACTCTGAATATTTTATAGACTCTGAGAAGCTAAGCCAATAGCTGTAATAATTGAAAGCTCAAAGACAAGCAATTTACATCGATTAAACTAACTTGCTGAATACTTCAAAGTATTCTCAAAACTAGAAATTCAAAAGTGATGTCCAATTAAATGAGGATTTAGAGAATGATTAATATTTGGGATTATTTAGTTCAAAAGAGAGACAAAATGCTTTAAATTCAAAAAAAATGAGTGATAATTCACTTAATAAATTTAACATACTTGATTATGAAAATTTATCTCAACCTAGTAGCAATGGTCTTAATAATAGAAATTTCTAAAATAATGTATTAAAGAGAAATATCTCATAATACTTACTTATGCAAGAAACACTAATAAAGCTAAGCTTTGTTAACTTACATTAATTACCTAGGAAGAATGTAGCTATACCACGGAGAAGCAGTCAAAGAGATACATTTATTATTGCTGTAATTGATATAAAGGAATAAAACGATAATTAAAGAGATATGCAGAGGACTTAGTGGCATCCAGGGACAATTCCTAGAAACCCATTATCGTCAAGAGCATCTAATTAGTAATTTCAGAGCTCATTAAGTAATTATTAAAACGAAAAGAGAGGGCTTATAAAGAGAGAAAATATTCATAAACAGTCTTAATTTGCTTAAGGAGCTTCGCATATATATTTCTTTATGTTGACTTATAATATTTAGAATCAGCTTTCATAATTTTTGAAATTTGATTATGCTGAAATCACAGATTTAGAAAAATTGATGAATGTGAAACAATTAGGAGACTTGAAGAAGAAGTTCAGTTCTATTGACTAAAATTTAGCTCGAAGATTGAGTAATATTAAATTAGACCTGCATAATTAAGAGAGCCATAAAAAGCCAATACAAGTTAACATGGTAGGTAATATTAAAGTTTGATTTATATTTATAGCCCAATCAAGAACTCCAATCTAACATTTCAAACATGAAATTTGAAGATGCATTTTAATTATTTGCTGATTCATTTATTTTTTAAATCTTCTAGAGGGTCAAAACTAAATTCTTAAAAGGGAATTGCAATTAATTCAAAATTTTAAATCGAAACAGAGAGATCTTATAAAATCCTTAATTTGGAGCTACAAAAGTAACATTCATTAGACTCTGCACTTAATAGGCTAACAAATAATCTAACTCCAAATTATGAACATAACTTGAATGCTTTGGAAAAACTCCAAAACTTAAAAGTAATTAAATTTATTTATTTTTATTTTTTTATTTTACACATTCATCTCATTAGATAAGCTATTATTACTTAAATCAGAATGAAGTATTTATTTTTATATTTTTACAAGTTATTGTCGTAATATTTTAAATGATTTAAAAATTAATTTTATTTTGCTTAATTTATATTACTATTATAATATTGATATAAAAATAGACACAAGACTGCTATAATATAAAAAAAATTTAATTATATTAGCAAGGCTTTTCTACTTTTTTTTCCAATTTTATTCAGCATCAGTTTGTTTTTATTTTAATCCATTATGCATTTTTCATTAGTATTTACCCCCTCTTCAAATATTTAGTGTGGTATATATCTAATCTATCAGATTAAATACAGATTAGAATTATCAAAATTGTATTTATAAAATTGTTTCAGATTTTTGGTCTATTAACTGATTATTGAAAGCTGAATAATATATATTTTTTCTCTTTAATAATTAATTTATTCAAGAAAATAAATTTGAATTATTACAATTTTAAGACAACTCTCAAAAATAGTAGCAGTTATTCTCTTAATCTTCTAATTTTTATGATCCTTTTCATAACTATGCCACAATAAAACATTAATGGTATACAGCTTTCAAAAATTGTCTATTGATATTATTTTTGAATGATAACTCTGTATGAAAAATTAATTCAATATCACTGTATTAATAATATCTGGAGTTTATTTTTTAAATTGTGGATTACAACCCTTTAAAAGACTAAAATTAGTAAAAACCTTAATTGTAGTTATTAAACTATAAAACTGTGACAAATAATAATCTTAAATTTTAGTCCACAAAGTCTCAAAGATTAATGGAACAGCACTCCAATTAAAAGTTGTAAAATCAACTAATCACTGGTTATAAGTCAGATAAAGATAAACATATAGTTTATCAGCGAACAACAAACGGTCTCCTGATTTCTAATAATCCAGATTATATGTCAAATCAATTTTTGCAAAAAGAAGAGGGCGTATCGTACAAAGTACTAAAATAGATGTAAGGGATTAATGCTCAAAAGCATAGAGAAGAAGAATTATTAAGAGTAACCTAAAAGTTTCAAGAATAGAAAGATGAGAGATAGTAATTGATGAGACTAAATTTTATCGCCAAACGAGGGAGAGTATTAAGAGATGATAGTGAAAGTAGTAAACTTAGTAAGTCTTAAGAAATAAAAACTGTTGAGGAAGATAAATCAGATAAATCATAAGATAGGGAGAATGAAAAAGAAAGTCAATTGTATAAAAATTTGGGTGAGTTTCTCAAGATCAATTCTTCACCTAAAAGTATAGTTGATTTAGACTCAAACATTAACAGTTAGTTGTAAAATAAACATTTACTTAACTTGCTGAATTTGAAATACATAAAATCAAACAATAATTTGAGGTAGTAGCAATCAGATAATGATTTAGTGTCTCAAAACATAAGTGAAAATAAAGATAAAAATAGGATAAATAATATTTAAAAGAGTCAAGAGTCCTTAAAACATTAGTTTAAATTAAAGAGACAAGGCACGCTAAGTCAAAACTTAGTAGAAGATCAATTAGATAAATAAAAAGCCATAGTAAAACACAATGATTATTCAAAGAAATTTGATATCCATATTGATTAAGTTATTCCATGGCAACATTCAACTTTGTAGTCAGACTAAAATTAAGATTTCTAATAAGATTAACTTAGAACTCTAAAATCTGGAGACTAGCAAATAGAACCAATTTAACTTCATTAAATTTCAGTTCACAAATAAGAAAATAACATTTAAACTTTTGATTCTAGTAATAATCCAATAGTGCTCTTAACTGTTCAGAAATTCCCAAGCAAATACACCAAATTAAAGAAAGTTTATGACAGAAGAGCATAGAATAGAGAAAGACAAGGTCTTTTTCAATTAAAAAGAGTATAGAGCTATTAAAATTTGACAGCATAATTTCTAAGAAGATGGTCAGATAGTTACGAATAGATAAGGTGGTGGATAAGTGCATACTTACTAGCATTGTAGAAAATCTTCTGCTTTATCCTCTAATTTTTAGATATTCCTAATTAATAAAATAAGAGAAGTTGTCGGTGTAAATTATCATTTTTAAATAAAGCGACTTTGAAATCTTAATGATTAATATACAACCTACTATGCAAAAGATCTTAGAGAATTATCTTGATTAAAAAGATGATAAATGAAAAATAATCGGCAGAAAAATTAATGAAAACCTAAGCTTTGAGCAATTAAAACAGCAAGTAAAATTTTGAGAATGAAAAGCCTAATAAGACTCCCTTGGCAATAAGATTTACCAACAGTAGATGCTTGTTAAAATTACAATTTAAAATATAAATACAAAAGACTTAAACAATAATATTCTTGTAGTTTATTTAGTGCAGGGAGTGGTCGAGAAAGTTTAAGATCTACAAATGCAAATACTCATAGATTTATAATTAATGCTTCAAATATAAATTATTTTTATAAAAGAAAACATTTGAAAATTAATCATGTATAATCATAGATTATCAACCGCAAATTAAGCTTAGAGGTAAGATGCTTTTTCTTATAGAAATAAGTGCCAAAAATTCTTCGACGGTTATAGTGATTTGATTGAATTGAAAACTTTAGATAAAGGCAATCCATAATCTCATTAATCTACAATGGTTTATAGAGTTCAATAGATTTTCACTATTTTGAATAGAAATGGGGTTTAACACTGAGAGAGAGTGAGTTTCACACCAAGTACAGAGGTAGGATAATAAAGAACTAGGCTTATGAATATGAAATCAAGTCAGTCCAAGAGAACTAACTTAATGTAATAAGATATTAACCAAAAGCCTCAAACAGCTGCTGCAAATTCAGGTAGAGTAAAAATAAGTAAACTACAGAAGTTCGGAGGAAGCAATAACGACTATTAAATTACTTAAGGCTATCAAAGTAATCTATCTAACAACCGTAAAATGAATCACTTTAGCTATTATAAAGATATTTTCGGAGATCCAACTTAAGTTGATGTCACTTTGTATATATTTTAAGACCCGATTCAAGGGATTAAACCCATTCATGTATTTTAGATGGGCTTGAGAATAGGTATAATAACAAAATTGCATTAATAAAGTTATTGTCGTTCAGAAAACGTCTCTTCAAAAGATCTTCCTGATTTACTTTGGATAGTATAATAAGCTTTAATAATCAAACCTCCTCAAGAAAGTTTACCTCGATCTTTTTACACAGGGACTTTCGATATTTATCAAAATCTCTCTACAATAAATCTTGGCTTACATCCTGGTGATTAGTATTTCAGAGAGTTATTTGAAAGTTAACTGCTTTTCAGAGATTATTCATAGTTAAGCACTAAATAAGTTATTGATTGCTCTTAATTGTATTTCAAAGATAATTAGCTTACAATTCTATAATAGAATGTAGGCAAAAAAGCCTTTTATTTTAACATGATAACCTAGAAGCAAAGATTTGGAGAAGCTAATAAGCCTCAAAGATTTTTTCAAAATCTCAATAAAAGAGTTTACTGAAGGCACAAATTCTAGTTTCACTGAACTTAAAAGATTAATGAGCACAGGAAGCTTGACAAGCCGAGTTTCATTACTCAATGAAAAGAATAGTCAACATAAACTACAAAAGTTTTCAGATTTTAAACCGACAGAATCCCAAAATATACCTCAAACAGCTAGAAATGAGAAATCTGGGGATTTTAGCAGCATCTATACCGACATTCAATTGATTTGAAAGCGAAAATCAAGTTGTAGTAGAGTAAAATTATATTAAATCTTTAGCAAACTTCCTGACTCGAAGAGATATAACCTTCAAAATTTTACTAAGCTTTTTTCCACTAAATAAAAATTACTTTCTAAATTAAAGGAAACTGAGCTTTGAATTTACCATGAAAAATAAACAAGAATAGCAAATTAAGATGAAAAATGAAATAATAGTTTAAATGCTTAAAACTAATCGTAAGAACGATTTAAATATCAAACAAACTGATCAATTAAACTCTCAGTTCTAAATGAAGACAATAATTTAGATGCCCAAGTAAAATGTCTAAAACTCTTTCATAACGTCATTTTGCAGGTATCAGTCATTTTTTTATTTTAATTTATTTATTCTATAGAGAGGAATTTGATTCTAAAAAAGCAGCTTCAAATTTAGCAATAATAACTATAAAGTATGAACCCAGACAATAAACAAGACCAAGTTCCCTGCTTGAAAATAGAAGAAATAAATTTGATAGATAAAAAGATCTCTCCTAAACATCACATAAAAAGTTCTCTCCTAAACATTACATAAAAAGTTACTCTAGTAATTGAGATAAATATTTACTCTTATAAACAATACAAATATTGAGCATCTTATTAAAGAATTATTAAAAATAATTGTATTTAAGAATAAATTTAATGAAATTTATCGATCTGATTTATATTCGTAAATAATACTCATAAAAGATAAACAGATTATTTGGAAAATTTATAGGATGGGTATGATGATTTAGATGCCGGAAGCTGCACACCTTCACTGAACAATTATATTGAAATAATACATTAGAAATGAGTAAATTAAATAAAATTTGTGGCAGTTATAGTTCACCAAATTTGATAATCTAAGCATAATTTGATAGAGAATTATAAATTAGCTGGAATTTACCACTGCCGAAACTAATTAATCATATCTCTGGATATAGTTAACTCCATTTATATTGGATGCATATAAATTTAATTAAATTATCTCTTCCAATAAAAGTGGGGTTATCTTTATCCAGAAATAAGATATATTATTACTGTCAGTATTAAAATCCAGTTAATTTTAAATCTTTTATCGAATTAGCCTAAGATCGTCAAATTTAGCAAACTTTAACTGAATTTAATTAATAATTAATTAATTTTGATATAAGTTAATTCAATTTAATTTATTTTCCCTATTTAAATGTATACCAATAATAATTATCTCAGTAAAAACAATCAAATAGCATCGAGTGATTTAAGAGTTTAACCAGATCAACATAATTAGCAAATTATCCATTAAAATATTGAAAGGATATCATCATCATTGTTTAATAAACTGGATTAGGATGTTTTAGACACTATTAAACACCAAAATATCTAAACTCTAAATTTCTAGAGAATATCATAGTAAAATAGCGATAGGAACCTTATAAAACTTAAAACAAATCATTGACTGTGCTGTAAAAACGATAAAATAGTCACAAAAACATGATTAAATCTTAAAGTGGGAAGAGAAAGAGTGAAATGAGTAGGAAATCTAAAAATATTGACTTTTAATGCTATACACCAAATTATCCACAGGAAGAGGAGGAGAAGTATTAAAATGAAATTTTAGAGCAAAAATAATTAATCATAAGTAAATTAGATGAGGAACTATTGTTGGAATAAGAAAGTGTTTGAATTTCAATTTTATTAAATATTATTTAGATTTAGATTAATTTGAGTAGCTATATCAATCGTTTATTTTTGTCAAGAAATCAATTAATTAAAAAAAGAAATTTAAATATAAATATAATCCATTTAAAAGTATTATGAAAGTAAGTTAATAAAATGAAGACATAAATCCAAGTGTAAATATTTAGAAAATTGATTAAACTAAAGATTAAGAGCTAATTAATATGATTTAGATCAATTAAGATCCAATAAAAAATAAGTTCTATAAAACACTTTATAAATATAGACTTAGTGTAAGTTAGATGGCATTTTCTTTATATTTTTATGAAATTTCTTTTAAAAAGTTTCATAATTTAAATTAAGCAATTCCTACAGAATAAACATAAAATTATATATATACTTTATTTCTCATATTTATCCCTTAACACAATATTTCATAGCATGTTCAAAATATGATGCAGAAAATTGCTTTGATTTCGATACTGACAAATCTAAATATATTTGGTTTTTAAGGCAAATTCTGACCACAGATCTCCCACTAAACTGGAGAATAAAGTCACTCGCAAGCAACAAAGAAATTTAAAACGAGAATATTGAAAATGGCAATTAAATCAATGAATTGGATTGTGAAATTAATAACATTAGTGGGTTAAGTAGGAATTAATTGAATTTAAGTAAGACTAAGCGTAATATTATCGATGCATAAAGAAATGATTTTTTCTTAATATTATAAAATATTGGGCTAGCAGGTCAAACACGCCCCCCCCTAATGTACTATTTTATTCTGTAGTGTTTTTGTTATATTCTGAGCAAAAATATAATTATTTAATTAATATTTTGGAAAATAACAATTTCTGTCATATTTAATAATTTTAGAATTAATAACTCATTTCTTTACAAAAATTGTTATTTTCAAAAATATTTATACAATAATTATATTTTTGCTCAGAATAAAACAAAAACACTCAATTAATGATTTTGTATAAAATATAGAAACAAAAAATATTATAATTTTTTAAAAAATTTTTATGATGTTTTTATGTAAAACCCCGTAAAATAATGATGACACAGAAAATTTGCAAATAGAAATCAAAATATATATCATTTCTGCTTTTATTATATTTGAAAACATGAGTCTAGTCTAAAATGCATGTTGCTTTATTTATTCATTATTCAGATTACCAATTGTTATTTCCCTCATTGCTTTATGATTGCGCCCAATATCAGTGAAATGATTGCTACTAAGAGTACATGCAGTAATTGATATCCATTGTTCTATTGTGCTTTATTTCCACTTGCTTCTCCTGCCCCAGAACCCGCACTGCCACCTAATGCTGAATTCTTCATTCTCATCAAATCTCTCTGGTCCTTCAATCTGCTGAGTTCACGCTATAGCTCATCTTTTTCATTTGAGGCTTTCTGCAACTGCTTAAATATCAAATCATAGTTTTCATTGGGGTCGCTTGAACTCACTGGCGGTTGTTGATTGAATACCTGTGATGAGAAACTAGTTGTGCACTGAGATGTCTGGTTTTACATTCTAAATTTGTTATTATGTTAGAGGTATTCTCTGTTGCCAGAGTGGATTTCCTTTAGAGTATTCCTCTAGACAGCTTTGTAATTCTGCTGCTGCTTCAGCGTTTTAACGCAAACTGTGAGGTTTAATATATTCAGAGTAATGGTGAAGCTTGCAACTTGACTGAAGCTATCTTGTGGAAGGCTTGCATTAACTCGACGAGTCTGCATTGATTCATTTGAGCGTTGAATTTAATGTTTAAGTCCCCTAACTTGAACAAGAACTCAGGTGGGTTGAATTTAGAGTCAGTGTATTCAGTTGAGGTGAACATCTTGGTAATGTAGGCTGAGGCCTCAGTGCAAGCAACCAAGCAGGTATCTCTGTCATTGGAGTTGTTATCAATGAGTGAAGTGCAGGTACCAGCATTGAAACTAGACAGGGAATTTCAAAAGTCTCAGAGGGTGTCGGCTTTAACATCGGCTTGAGCAACGGCTATCACGCTTAAGAGAACGAGGATGTTTTTCATCTTTTAACTATAATCTTAATAATTAAAGGACTATATTTATTTTTAATTTGAAATTAATTAAACAACTTACTTATGCGATCACATATCATACTTTTATAAAAATGAACTTTATTTTGGTCATAGCTCGATAACTATTGCTTGCAAGCAAAATGCGCTCCAGACAATCTCGCTCAGCGTCAAAAACTCTACAAGACTACAAAAAGAAAATAGTATATTAGGGGGGGGTGTGTTTGACCTGCTTGACAAATATTGATATAATTGTAGTATCAATTTTTAAAGAAACTAAAAATGATAAGACTGTAAGTTTCGTAACTTTGGCTAGAATTTTCCAGTAATTATTTTCTCAATAATAATAGAGCATAGATAATATTTTGGAACCTTTGTCTAGATTAAAGTTTTGTTTTGCAACGACATGCGACGATATTTTGAGTTTAATGTTCAAGAGCAATAACAAAAATATTATTGAGTTTTCTATTCAGTATAAAGAAGCTTTATTTTGATAATAATTTAAAAATTTCAACCAAAAATAATTAAATGATTAAAATTTTTTAATAATTCCCAATCAAATGCAATTTTTTTAATAATAATAAATTTAAATCATATATTCTATATTTTATTTCTAGATAAGATATATCTTACATATATTTATTTTTTAATTTTCTTTGATGATAATAATGAAGAGAATAATTTCTATTACTTTAACATTTCAACCAATTTAAAAGTTACTTGCATCCTATGATACCTGAATATCGTAGGATTTTCAATCGAATCTTAAAGTAAGTACAAATTAATTAGAAAACTCAATAAATTAGACATAGTAAGAAAAAATATATTTAATAGTATTAGATTGAATAAATTGAGAAAAGAGAAATTTCAAGAGCAAAAGCACAAACTGTTTTTAGTACTTAAGAGCAAAAGCAATTCAAAATTAGGAGTGGCAGGAGGGTAAAATAAAGCAAGGAAATGAGATAGATATGAATTTAATTGGCAGTAAACTCAGATTGAATAATCTAAGGCTGTAAGACTAAGTATATAGAGAGTCGGTGGTTCCTGTAGATTTAAAGATATCTTGCTTAGAATGTAAACTTGCAAATTCATTGCAAACAAGATTACATTACTATTTAGCTTATTCTAAGACTAGTTCCATTCTCTATAAAAATATATTTAAATTAGGCTATCTCGATATTTCATAAATTTAGTTCTATAATGTTTATGACATAAAAGACAAAAGCAAATATGAAAACGAAAAAGGCGGAAATTACCCAATATATTATTTAAAATCAAAGCAGCACAAAAAATTAAAACATTTAACAAAAGAAACTAAAAACCTTAAATTATTAGATGAATCATTAAGTGTGGAGGAATTGCAATAAATTGATAAAGAGCACCAGAAATTTTATGATCGAAATTAAATAAAAAAATTATTCAAACTTTTTAGAATTTTAATATGAATATCTCTCAAGATTTATATATCAATATTTAATTAAAAAGATAATAATCATATTACCATGCTTTTTATATGGCCTTATATATTTAAAACTCTAATTAATGAGACTTCTATGCAGCAGACCTGTGCATTTACAATTTAAAAGATGAATTGAGAGAACATTATACAAATAATCGCCTGCATTTCGATGACTAAATTAAACTGCAGTCTATAGATGGACTAATGAGAGAGTATGAAGATAATTTGACTTAAGCTTTTAAAAAATAAATATTAATTTAAGAAATGTCTGTGAATGAATTATATAGAGCTACAGATATTTACAAGCAATATTTAGAGAGCGAAAAAACTATGAATAAAAGCAGAAAAAGAAATTAATACGTAAGTGAAAATTATCGATAGAATTAATTGAATAAAATATTTTATGTGATTTATCAATTGAAGCTCCTTAATTTCTTTCAATTAGTATATGAGTGTTAGACTATTTTAAATGGCTACATTTTAAATTTAAATTTCTAAATTATTTATGCTCATAATGAACAGATTATGAATATTAAAACTCAAAACATCATAAAAATAAGGAAATTAAGCTGTATTCTGATAATAATGGTTAAAATCTAAAATCTCTCTCTATATTTTAAATTAAGGTTAAAGCCAACTAATTATAGATAGAAAAATCGCAGAGAGTCAGTCACTAATATTGCTAAAATATAAATAAAATAGAATTTATAATTATTTAAATATAGAATATTGATGACAATAATGGCAATCAAATTGATCAGCACTAAGATTAATAGATAAATGAATAAGCAGGAGTGAATAATATGACTTTGAAAGATTTAATCAAATAAACTACTCTATTGAAAAAAAATACAATAAATAACAATGCCCTTAGAGTAATTATTTTTTTAATTTTATCATACAAATTTGGCTAATAAATTATATTCAATAATTAGCGGTTAAGAAACCTTAAGTAGGGAGGTATAAGATTATGTAAAATTTAATATAAACGAAGAGGAATTAAGAGAATATCAAGCAAGGATAAGAAGAGATGGAATTGCTTGGTCTTAATGAAAACTGTAGGCTACTTTTAAATTAAATAGATAAATTATAATAATGGTAAAATACTATTCCCTTTGATTAATATTAAATCAAATGTATTTATAGATGTGGTGACTGATTTTGAATTATTTGAAGTGGCTAATTAATGTGAACTGGATATCGAGAGTGATTTTAATATTCTCCTTGCTCTTGAAAACATCATAATAGATCATTAAATAAATATAAAGGTTGATTTAGTTACTATAAGATGGTTATTAAATAAAGATTTTTACTTAAAAACATAATTAAATTTAACCTTTCTCTTTCTAAGCTTAATTACTTTTCCATAATGTCCTTCTCAAAACTGCTTGATAAGTTTACAATTGACCAATTTGAGAACAACTTCTCCCTATGCACATTTCCTTTCAACGATTGCATTCAGGTAAACATTAAATCTTACTAAATGTCTCATGTATTTCTCTATCTACTCTCTAGCAAGCTGCTCTTTGAATAAATTACAAGGCTCTATGCCATTGAATAATTTATTGCAAACTCCATCCATTATGTATAAAATCATTTTCATGGTACAGTTTAAGTGATAGAGAGATTTATCCTTAACCAGGAATTAACAATTAGGACAGTGAAGATTCGATACATCACTCAATCCTCCAGGAAATTACTTATATGAGAAGTTTGAATAGCAAATGTTGCAGTATATTTGTGAGATTTTTAGTGAATTTAATGGCTAGATGTATAGTACATAGCACTACACTTTATATAGCTATTCTTATTGCTTTACAGTCAAAGAAGAAGGATTTTAATAGAGAATATCAGCTAAGTCAGTAGCCTCATAACCGATGTAAAGTTATCCTATAGTTGAAGCAATTTCTGGCTTCTCAAGAATCTCCTCATAAACTTGATATAAATGAGAATATTCGTTGTGATGATGTTATTAGACTTCTCCTAGAATCATTGGAGTCATGTCTTACTCTAGATTGTCTATAGATTGATTGAAGCATTACGCTTGTTTATATGATGGATCTATTAACATTATATTTGTGCTGTCTATAGTTTCCAAAGCATTCTTCTTCTTTTCATTATTGCTTAAAATTAATCGAATTAAAAAGGTACAAATTAAAATTAATATAAGTTAATTACAATATAAACTACTTGTATATCAAGAGAATCAAGACTAACTAATTCAAATATCATAAATTTTATCAGTTAAATTTATGCTTAATTAAATAATTAAGCATCATTTATATCATTTTTACCTACAAGTTGTATTTGTATCCTATTAAATAAATAAAATAAATTAATATGTTTTAACTTAATATAAAAAATAATATCCTCAATTAGGTTTAACAAGCTTGTGTCTAATTTTTATAATAACTCTATGAATAAACTAAATTTATAATGAGTTTTTTATTATTAGCAGTAATTAAGAATAGTAAAATTTTTTAATAACTTTTATATTGAATAAATTCGGTTCAATTTAAAAATGGTTTTAGGAATAAATAATATTAGTTCAAAATAATTTATTACTTTTAAGATGGAATAGCTTCTTTGATTCTAATAGCATCTCCTTTCTTGAGATTCTTTGGTAATAAAATTTTCACTGTAAATAAATCAAAGTCCCTAAAAATGATTTTATTTTAAAAGATAATTGTATACTTACCCGCAAGAGTGATCACTGATCTTTATAAGAACTCTTTAATCACGATTTTGGAGAACCTCCAAATCATTTATTTATTCTATTAACACTATTAAATCGAATCCTTTTACTGCCATTTCATTTTAAGTCCCCGATATTAATTCATTACTAATAATGTCTCTAGCTTTAGGCAAAGTCATTACCATGTTGTTTTCAAAAACGTATTCATTCTTGAAGTAATCATTTCCCCATTTTCTCAACTTGCTTATTATATCTCTATCAACATAGAGTATTCTTTGCTTGAGATTTTCATAGGCAAATAGTGAGGCATGACCTTTTAGTCTTCTCCAACTAAACTTTGCTGTGACATCAGATCTTTTTTGCTCTTGGTAGTAATCTCAATTTTGATAATTGGCTGCTATTTATTCTTACCTAACACGAAAAAATCTTTTATGCTTTACTCGTGCTTTTATCCACTAAACTACTTCTTCTTATTTTTAGATTCGTCATCTGAATCAGAATCCATAATTTTGTCTTCGTCATAATCCTTAGAATCATCAATATTTTGATTTTAAGGGAATTTTTGTTTTTTAATATCTTCAAGTATATTTTTCTTTTCTTTTCCTTCAAAAGTTACCCAGGAACTACCAAATGGAATAATCACTGAGAAAGTCTTTCTTTCTTTATAGTAACCAATTTATATTTTATATAATTTATCGGCTTTCTTAATAAAAATAAAGTTCAATTTATTAAATATCTATAATTGTGTTGAAATAAAAACTCTTCTCTAATTATAAACATTTAATTAGATTTAATAAAAATTTAAATCCCTTATTAACCCAATATTACATCTATGTATTCTAACTATATCGCCTACTCGTTTGAAAGTGGGTAAATATTCAGGGTTCTTATGAAATATTGTAATTGCAATTGCACAGTTCACGCCATCCTTAATGCTGTTTTCTCTGTTATTAACTCTCATTAAGATATTGAAAATTCACACATTAGTTAAGCAGACTGATTTATTTCAATAAAATAAAAATTAAAACTCTTGGATAGATAGTGGGATCAATTATCTTCAAATGAATTTTGCACAATCTCGCAGGATTCATCTCCCCTTACTTGATATGAAGAGAAGTTGCATCAATAACAATTCTATAAATATTGAATAATTCCGTGTTCCCTAAACTTTTCTTTGCTGGCTCAGTGTACACATGCACCTAATTCGATTTATAGTATTTGAGGTTTTTGGGGGATCACATTTACGTTTGATTGATTTGGATTATTGTAGTGTTGGTAGGTGTGGTGAGGGTTGGGCTTGTGGCCTCGTTTGGCTAGCTGTGCAGCTGGTTAGGGGATATTTTATAGATTTGAAGTATTAGAATATGTTTATTTAATACTTGGCAAATTAAAAAGGCTTTGATCATGATACTGTTAATTTTAATTTATTTATATTATTTAAATAAAAATTCAAATACTAATAAAATCACAATTTAATAATTATATTAATATTTCAAATTTAAATTATATTAGAGAGGTCAACACCACCATTTTCTTTCTACAACTATTCTTATCTTGCCTTTTCCTCTGCCTCTTTCTAGAGAGTTTTCTTACTTTTTGAACCAGGTGGCCTACCTTTTTTCTAGTCCATTATGTTTATTTTTAATGATTTATATTTTTAGATATTTTTTTTCGCAATAATCTATCTACTGCTATATTTTCTTATTGATTGGTAATGATCTGAGATTAAATAAAAAATTTAATCATAAATCTTTTACTGCCACAATGAATCATTAATTATTTGCCAACTTGTTACCACATTTTTCATTAGCATCGCAATAGTCATTGGTCCCACTCTACCAGGGACAGGTGTAATAAAAGCGCATTTTTTAATAGTTTTGTGAAATTCAACATCCCCATATATTCTCCTCACAGTATCTTACTATGATTACTCTTCATCTACATTCTATTACTCTATTGAAATATCATCTTGTGATTTTTATTCTTCTTAGTCTGGAGTACTACCACCACTATTTAATTGTTAATCTTTAGTTACTTAGACTCTTTTAACCTATTCATATTCAACATTTATTCCCACATCAATGACTATGGCACCCTCTTTAATCCACTCTCCCTTGAAGAAATGTTTCTAGCCAATGGCAGTAATTAAGATATCAGCCTGACTCACATAGTCCTGGATATTTTTAGCCTGAGAGTGACACTGTCGCATTGTTTTTGGAGAGGAGTAGAGACAGAGGCATTCCTACTATGTTTTACTTCCCACAGATTGTTACGTTTAGACATGAGAAATCACCAGATTTGCAACAATACTTGGGGATGAATAATTATTTGTATAGAGACTTAGAAATCAAATACTTATAAATATATTTTAATTAAAGACTGGATAAAAAATACATACAACATCGATAAGTTTAGATTTTTTAATTTAAAATAATGTATATTAATAAGAAATTATATAAAAAAAATATAATAATTTAATAAAATTATATTGGAAATATAATTATTAATGAATTTTTAAAATAAGTAAATCATAACTCACCTTTTATTCTTAAAGTAGCTCCTATACAGCCAAAGGTGTACAAGAAATAAATTAAGGATTTCTGCCTTTCAAAGCTAATTCTATAAAAAATGTTATTCTTTCACTTTATATAGTTAGAAACAAATGAAACAAACAGAACAATTTTATAGTTATAGAAGTAACTTACTGCCAATATTAACTGGATGGAATCCATCAACATCTTTCCCAGGGTCAATTAAATCCAGTATTTTGTTGTCATCTAAGTGTTTAGGGAGAGGCAATTAAGCCATTGTTCCATTGATTTTAGAGTCTACATTCATTTATTTTATCAAATCAAATATTTGTTACTCTAAGTAGTCTATTGGAAGATCATAGCCACGGCATTCCTAATTATTCAATTTTTATTGAGATATTATCAATAACACTATTATAAAAGTAATTTAATATCCACTATTGTAATATAAAAATACTTCAACATAATTTTCTATAAAATCATTCCAAGCTTAATTTATCACAGATGAGATTTTTGGATCGACATACATCTCTGAATCTTCACTACTACCAACTATTTATACCATAAATGTAAACTATAGACAAAAGCATATAATTAACAATTCTAGTTTAAGAATAGTATGTAGCCCAATACTGGTTTCTCATATATGTTCCATTTCTTTTCTTAATATAAACATTAAAATTATTTAATTTTAGCGGAATCATTTTATAAATGAGAGAGGGGAACAAATGAATTTATAGTAGAGGACTTATCGAGCTATTTTTATTCAATTTCTTCCTTCATTTAAGATAAAATCTTTTCTTATAAAGCTTTAACCTCAATTATTTTCTCACTGTATTTTTATTTGAGATGCTCATCTTCTTCAATAGTGTACATTTTGAGATATTATAATAATTAAATTAATGTTAATTACTAATTAAAAAAGTAATTTTTGTGTGCATATTTAAGTCTCAGCTTTCCATAGTTTAATATAATTTTATAAAGATTAGAGTATATTTTAATAGTATTAATTTAGAGTCATGAATCTGATAAAAAAATAAGAATACTTTTAATTTAATTACTATTGAAAATTTTAAATTATTGTAGAATAAAAATGAAAAAAGATTAGTTTTAAAAGAATTTCTGATAGGTTATATATTTATTTAATTTCTAATAGATTTAATTATAATTTAATATATATTAGATTGATAATATCTTAACACAAAAAATCATATAAATAATAATTTTGCTATTTTTTATATTGATCAGCAACGAAAATATTATTTAAAATGTAAAATGTCTAAATTCTAACATGTAATTATTTTAAATAAATTTAATGAGTAATCTCAATTAATTTTATCATATCAAACATTTAATCAAACCATCAATTAAACTGTGACGTATCTGAGCGAGTGACTTGGCAATCGTGATTCCTGGATTAGAATCCTGAAGATACAAAAACTTCATAAAAACTAGTCATTTTCAGTATCACCTACACTAACTGGTCAAGATGTAGTCAGGCCGATTTTACGGATGTCTGACACAAAGATATGAACCAAGGCAGACTCAAACTGAAAACTCGTAGCAAAAAATCTCTCCCCTCACCGTTGTTGGGAACGTAATCCCTGTCCTTTCGCCGTGATCGCTAGCACTTTTATTCTAGGGAAGAAAAGATCTTATTGTTGGCTTCATCTGGTTTTCGTCACTTCACTTTTATAGGCTGAGCACCACCTTCATTTTGCTCCCTATCACCTAGGAAACAAGATCCAAGCCAAGTAGCTCATCTATGCAAGGAAATCGATAATAGGAGTCTCGCCCGTTGGGAGTGAAAACTCTCGATTGAACCAAGTCGATAGACTCTATATGCGTTGGACTCGCAACCCCCTACTCACCCTCAGTAAGTCATAATGTAATAGAAAGCTCTATTAGAAAGCGCTAGCTTTAGCTGACTAAACAATTAACTTTCTAATTTAATAATTAAATTATATTATAAATGCCTATATTTTGTAAAATAAATATCGTTTCTTTATAATTGCATGAAGTCATTTTAACTCACTTCACAATTTTATGTTAACTTACATAAATTTTATGGAAATTTATAAAAACATAATCTCCAAATATTCCCAGTTTTACTACTTATAATTACAAATTTAAAAACGTCTACAATAAAAATATTCTAAAGTTATTCTCATTGCAGCAGACTTATGGCACATTATTTCTATTTTGGGCTATTGATTCTCCTCCATGAAGTGTGGTTAGATTCCTTATTCGACGATTTTAGGTCTTTTAAGGCAAGTTATCTAGTTATTAGGTGCTACGATGACTTAATGGTGATTTCAAGAGAAGATCTTCCCCTTTTAAATAAACATCCATTTTCTGGGCTATTCTGAAACTTGATCTGTGAGTTCTTACTTAAGAGCGGGATGATTGAGTGTCCTTCGTTTTCTCAAAGTAGTTGTTTCGATTAGTTGCGGAATTATAATACTTAGGAAAGTATAGTTTTAAATCGTCTTTTAACATTTAAGTTTCAGTATCTTACTTTTAAGGGAGAAGTAGGCCTGTTTATTTTAACTTAAAAATGCCGTCACAAGAAACTTTGGAGGCTCTGTTTAATTTTTTTACTCTTTTGTTTGATTGTAAAAAGAATGACTCTTAGATTAAAGCTCTTCCACAAAAGAAATATCTTAAAGAGACTTTTATTATTCAGCTGATTACCGATCTATTGATTCTCCTGATTCTGATCCACTGTCATCTCTTGCTGCATTATCAAACTTAAAGTTGAAAGATTTGAACATTGGGGTTTAGATGTTACTCTTTCTCATATTTGGACTTTACACTTAGTCATAGGGTTCCTCTTCTCTATTTAAAATTAAATACAATTCTAAGAAACATCTTCTCTCTTTTAAGTAAAAAATGTTTTTGATGTTGAAAACAGCTTGCTACTTTATGTCAATTAAAGAATAATTATTAAAACTTATAGCTTCTTATGAAATATTAAATATATCATTTTAAACTTCTTCAGCAAGTTCAAAGTTAAAGCCATATAGAGTACTTCTACGTTGCTCTTTAAAACTTGTCTTTATCCTTTCTGAAGTTCTATTTTATCCATAGTACGATCCATTTCTGGAAACATTAGCACTTAGGTTTTCAATACTTAAGTGATCACATCAACCTTGTCAATCATTATAATCATCCATGTTGCTGAAGTTATTATTCAATCTCCCTGCTATGTTAATTTCCTAATCTCGACCATTTTTATTCAAGAAACTCCCTCTTCTACTAACATTGGCTGATGTAGTGATAGAATGAAGCTCGAATGGTCTTAGATTTTCTATTGAACATATTATTGTTGACACTGATGTCTTCTGAGGGAGTTTTTTCCTACTCAATCAAATCGTCTTTATCTTAATTTCCAAAACTACCGTTTAGCTTGTCTGTGTAAATTAATACTCGCAATTATATGTCCATATCTTCAGGAATAAATTCTCAAAATCAAGGCTTGCTAGTTCATTTTTCTCCACCTTAATTTTATGCTCTGTCACATTTTACTCGTGATCAATGATCTTCAAACTAACATGCTTCTATCTTGGACTTGACATAACTTTGTATGTTTTAAGTGAACTAGCAGCTTCCTCATACTATCTTTGCTTTTCTTGCTCTTTAATTTGCTTAAAAATCTCCTCTATCTTATCGACATTGAATGTTTCCTTCTTTTTGGTTTTCTTATAGACTAGATGCTCCTATGTAGTAGCAAAGTTATTTATTACATACTCCAAATCTTTAATTTTGTTTTCTTTTGTGTCACTTTGATTCTTGATTTAATTTCTATCATTGGTCAATCTACTGCAGTACTCCTATAGTTATTATTACTCATATTTTGCTGTTTTTAGATCCACTGTGAATTACTTAATACTTTCAATATTTTTAGAGGATTCTTCTTACAACTGCGCTTTTTAATCCTCCAAAAATTAAATCAGATCTGACTGTTCTTTGCCAGTGAACAATTAGCCATCTCTTTCTTTTGATACTTTCTCTAGATTTGACTTAGCTTCCTTAAACTCTTTTTTTACTTTCTCAAGATAATCAATATCTTAGGTTCTTTGATTATCTCTGGATTGGATTTCTTTCAATAGTTACTTGTTTTTATCACTAAGGTCCTCTAGTTTGAGCTCTAAAGTTGCATATTTCTCATTCATATCCATATTTCGATGGCTTTCATCAAAGATTAAAGAATAATATTTTAAATTTCATCCAAATTAATTTAAAAGAAAATAAATTAGAGTTATGCACTGATTAATTACCTACTATTATAAATTAAGATCATTTGTGCGCTTTATCTGTTATTGTTTGCATTATAGCTTGATTGAGAAAACTAAAAGCTAGTTAACTCTCCAATAAAAATATTCGAATGTTTTTACCTATTTAGATTGAAAAATTGGTCTTTAATTGTGTAACTGTGGAACCTTTAGATTCTTAGTCCTTAGTTATTAATTTATTAGAAAAAACTTTGAATATCATTACCATATAGGTTTATATCGCTTCAAAAGATTTTATAAAAGAATATTAATTCGGGAATAATATTCTCGTCTAATCTTTCGATTTGAGTGAATTAGTCGCTTACTGTTCGAAATCTCTCATGCTCTTTAAGTCTTCATTTTTTTCCTCAAGCCATACTAAATCCTCTTGCATGATTTCAACTTACTGTTTTCTATCTTTCATTGCGATAAATTCCTCCAAAATTTCTGAGGAAGGCAAGCTCCCAGAATTTACGATGCCAGAAGCGATTTTAATATCCATTCTCGATAAGTATTATATAAATGCTAAAGATTAAATATCATGATTAATTTTGATTTAATTGCTAACTTTCTCTAGAGAGAGAGAGAGAGAATGATTTTTATTCTAACTTCTAAATTATATTCATCTAGAATTAATACTTTAATAATAAACTCGTGATTTGAATAATTGCATGTAAATTGTAAATAAAACAACATGCTATTATTATTTCCCTCATTTTTTAAACTTAATCTCTGCTGCTTTCTAAAACTAAATCAGTTTATATAATTTATCTTAATTATATGAACTAATTTAATATTCTATTATATCTCACTTTTGATTATTCACCCTAAATTATATACTTGTATATTATGGAGTTTTATTAAGATCTTCTGTGTTTTAGATGTGCTCAATGGGAATTTAATCAAACAATCTCTAAAATTATCTTCTCTGTTCATTCAACTGAACAGTCAAGTCTTCATCTATCTTAATTTCATAATTTATGGTGCTTATTTCACTTTTATTTCTTATTTATCAATGCTATTTCAATTGTTATCTAGTAGTGTAATTTTTAATACAATATTTAATCTAAATTGACTTATTATTATAATAAAAATATTAATAAGTAGTGCTGTAGGTAATTGTTAGCAAAATAGAATTTATTGAGTTATCTTTTTTTGCTGAGTATAATTATTACATTAATGCTATTTAAACTTTATTATTTTTAATCTTAATAATCATTCACTCTTATTAATTATTCATTATTCTATCTTATATTTAATATTTATGACTTTTGTCTTATTTTTTAGTTGATCTTCTTTTTTTTACTTTATTAATGACATTATATTATTTTTATAGTTATTTAAGATTATTTTAAGTTGAAATACAGTTGGGGCGCTTATTATCTACAGATAAAAACTTACCTTTCTTGGTATGATTTGAAACCTGTAGCAAATATAAACATGCGTTCAGCCACTTCAACTAGCTTATCCAACCATCTCTCACTTTTTAATTATTGATCTCCACTATAACTTTATTCTTCATATTTCTCTTAGATATTTCCTTATGATTTTTCTCTATTTATTAAATCGATTTACTGACTACAGTAACTCCAGAGTATAATATAAGCTTCAGGTCTAGTAGGATAAAGAGAAATTAGTTCTTCTAGAGCATCAAGGCCTAGTTAATATTTATCTGGCTTAAGGTGGAGATAAAAGAGAGACCAAGCTAAATAGCCATAGTAGCTCTCTTTAATTTTTTCGTAAACTCAATTATATGATATAAAATGTTAATGATTAGGATAATTTTATTTGAAATTTTGGAAATGGCTTACTCAGATGTTCTTATAATAAAGAGAATAAGTTGAAATAAGAATGATGATTAAAACCAAATGCAAAATTTAAATCGAACAAGCATTAGTATGGAGTCTTTTAGTGTCTTAAAACCTCCTTTTTCTTCGTTAACTTCTTTATCATCATCTTCCTTCATTGTAGTCGTAATCATGAAAACCATTCGCGTTGAGCTCCTGATCTTTCCGACGTCAAAAATATCTAAGTTACTGATGCTGAGGCTGCAACTTCGACCACTTCTCACTTTAAAACTGCTTTGCTGGAGATGCAGTTGGCCTTAGAGGTTCCACCATGTTTAGCCAAAATTTTAGAAATTAGAGATATTTAATAAATTTAAATTAAAAATTAAAACCTTTTTAGTTTTAATGATAAGAAATTAAAGTTTCTACTAATAGGTTTAATTTATAAGGAATTTTTAGTAGGGAAGTCTTAATTAATTTTAATCTAATACTTATTAATTAAGACCTTTTTAATTTAAATTTATTAAATATCTCTAATTTCTAAAATTTTGGCTAAACATGGTGGAACCTCTAAGGCCAACTGCATCTCCAGCAAAGCAGTTTTAAAGTGAGAAGTGGTCGAAGTTGCAGCCTCAGCATCAGTAACTTAGATATTTTTGACGTCGGAAAGATCAGGAGCTCAACGCGAATGGTTTTCATGATTACGACTACAATGAAGGAAGATGATGATAAAGAAGTTAACGAAGAAAAAGGAGGTTTTAAGACACTAAAAGACTCCATACTAATGCTTGTTCGATTTAAATTTTGCATTTGGTTTTAATCATCATTCTTATTTCAACTTATTCTCTTTATTTGCATAATAGTCAGGTTCTCTCATTAATTTATATTACGTAGGGCTAAGCTTGATATTAAATTTATCAATGATTATCAAAATTTTGAGCATTATAAAGAATGGGATAATGAAATCAGACTACTTCTACTACATCTTTTTGTTGTCAACTTCAATACACCCTAAAGCAAAATGAAAATATTTATCTTGTAGGTTTTTGGAGTAAAACTATAAATATTAACTTACTGGAAATGTATATGCAAGCTTCTTATATAAGTTTATTTCTCTCTTCAAGAATTTGAAGCCTATTTTTCTATCCAGTACATTTCTAATTAATACTCTCCAATAATTTCTATTTCTAGATTCCACTCATCATTAATGAAAATGAAAACCAACTATAATATCCTAGGTCCATTTAGTCGTTGTTTCTCTTGTAACTTATTACTTTTTTGAAGTATTCTTAAGATTTTTCATATTCATTTTTATAAAAATAATTCTTTCCTACGCCAAACAGAGCTTCATGACATTTTGGCTATTATTAAAGCATTTATCTAAAAATTGAATCGCTTTTTGCTAATTCGTAATCTGATATTTAGGAGCAATCCATATATAAGAGTGATTTATTTTCATTTATAAAGACAAGATTTAGTAGTTCAAGGGTCAACTTTGAATCTGAAGAGTAAAATAATTATTGCTATAAAGAGAATTATAGTCGTTATTTTGCTGAATATTTTTGATCAGTTTGTTTCATGATTTTTTCTTTTTGATTCATACTAAATGTATTCAACTCTATGGAGCTCCAGACAACTGGTGTTTGTGGTAAATCAAGCGTTTAATCCTTAAAAGTATCATGCTTTCTTTGATAAATCTTCCTATCGTCATCGATTGTGAACTTTCGAGTAGGAGTAATTCTTTTACTTTGAGAGTGTTACTGTTACTTAAGTTCTTAATCATACTCAATACGATATCTTCCAAGATTTTTATTCAGAGTTTTTGCTTAGGAAGTCTCCGTATTGAGAGATTTTTCGGTCGTTAGATCGTCGAAATTTAGTTTTAAAAATTAAGATTTTTGTTCAATTAAAGCTTTTAAATCATCTTAAATTAGATTTTCTAATATGTCTAGAGATCCTTAATTATTGTGTTAAGTTCTACTCTATCTATTACTTTCTTTAAATTTATTCGAACTCTTTTTTAATCGAATATCATTTTCAAGATATCCACTGCCTGGTGCAAAAGTCTTGCCAGAATTAAAATTGTTGTAAGAACAAAAAATTAAAAGTTAAAATTTTAGTCTTTTGTTTCTTAACTCTTCATATTCAAATGTTACATTGCAATTTAATCAGGCTCAAAGCTAAACTGCAGTTTATTCTGATCAAAGTTTCTGTCTACTTCATCTTGAATAAGCTAGAGTTCTTGCATAAGTTCTTATTCGATTTTTTCCTTCGCCTTTTCTTATAAAATTTACTTGCTCATCAAATATGTAGGCTGCGACTGTAATATTGTTATTTCATATTTTTCATATCTTTTTTAGCTTAATTTATGAATTATTCTCTTAGATTATAGTTTCTGACTGAATTTTTTACTAAATTTTATTTGCAGACTCAGGATTATTTAGCTTTAAGGGATATTAATCAAGACTGTTGTATTTAAGATTTATGACTATTTAGTTTTACTATTGCAATAGCTTTTTAGTTAATGTTTTGACCTTCTAGTTCTTCAAATTTTTAGTTTTCATTGATTTCATCGCTCAGTAGGCGATCAGATCTCTGCCAGTCTTAATCTAATTATTGCTTTATTTTGTCATCATTCATTAGCATTATTAATTATTCGTTAGTAAATTCAATAAAAAACTACTCTTTTTAGCATTTTATACATTATCATTAACTTCAATTAAATCTTGTTGGGTAAGCTAATTTTAAGTATTGAGAAAAAGCTGAGTAAAACCCTGAGAAAAAATTAAATTTAAAATTAAATAAATTAATTTATAAATTACTAAAAGAAGATTTAAATTTAAAACGAAAATTAATTATTTTCATTTATATTCTTAAGTCATTTTTAACTAGTCATGTTAATTATATTTAAATAATTCTAATATTGCAGATTTATCTAATTTAATAAAATCTTAATATAAAGTAGTTAAGAAGTTTTATTAAATTATTCCTTATTTTTTTCTCATTTTATTGGACGATCATTCTTTCTTACAGGACTTAAACTGAAATTTGGTTTAGATTTTTGACCTACTTTAACGTTATCTGAAGTTAATTTTTCTTTAGATCTATGAAGGAGCTTTTAATCTAGAGTTCAAATTGGTTTCTTAACTTTGACTACAATATTAATAATAAAAACTAGAAGAATATAGAAATAAAGTATATCTTTGTATTAGGTGCTTACTTTACTTTTTGAGATTGACTTACCATGTTAAAATTATTTTAATTAAATTAAATTAATACAATAATGCCTTAGTTATCAAGAAATAGATTTATTCATTTTATACTAATATCAATAAGTTCAATTAAAATCTAAAATTCATTCATTCCAAATCAATTAAGCTTTTAATCTCTTCTGTTCTTAAGCTAATCCATCAACTCTTTCTTTCTCATTTCTTTTTCCATATATCCTCCACTTACTTGAACTACTAGATTTTACTGCTATTTAGATATTTCACTTATATTTTCTACATTTTCCTGGCTTAGCATGATTTCATCCACTTCTTTCTTATTGATTTTTTCTGAGTTTGGTCTTGCAATGCTCTCATTCATAACATATTCTATGTGGTTACTATAAAAATGTTAAAGTAATTATTGCAACATTATAATAAAGCTCTTGTAAATATTCCAAAATATGCGTTTACTTATCTTAGTAAATTTATACGACATGAAACTTTCATACCCTGTAATATCTAATTACTTTAATTTCTCTATTTCGACTACCACTGCTATTACTATTTATCATTTGAGTATAAGTTCTATAAAGATGAGTCAGCAAGGATATTTTCTTGCTTAATTTGATTGATAACACTCTCAATCATTAAGCTAGGTTCTTGGTTCTCTAAATACTCACTCATTTCACTGTTGACAAGAGCATCTACAAATATTTCTTCAGCTTCCAATCTGAATTTTTGAGATATTTTATTAAAAATCATAATCTATAAATCATTGAATAGAATGAAAAAGATTGGGATTTGACCTAATAAGAAAGTGTTTTGTACTATTTTTAGAGAAAGAATTGTCATTTATGTAAGCTAAAAAAATACTTTATTATCATGGAAGGTATTCATAGTCATATTTCGATACATGCTATCTTATAGGGGTCCTAGAGTATAGGGGTCCTCGAGATCAGCATAGCGCCCAGACTCTGCAATGCGAAGTTTAGTCACTTCTTGATACAAAGGCACAACTGAGTAAAGTAAGTTAGAGAGATAGATCCTTTTAATAATTAATAAATTAGTAGGTTCAATATTAAATTAAACTTATAGATGATATAAATAACATACTCCTATATTAAATAATATTCATTAATTATTTCTCGAATTTTGTAAGATAGTAGTAAAGGAGGAGCTGATAATTTTCAAATATATCGCATTGTTTCTATGAGAATAGTTCTTCATGATTCATAGGATTAAATGCTGATTTAGATGTAAACTATATTTTAATCTATAAACTTATATATATATATATTTTCTATATATATTATTTCTTCACTTTAGTATAATACTGAGTTTGTAGTCCATAGTCTATCTTCTCTGAGGCATCTCATTTATTCTACTCTTTCTCTAAAAGTAATTTACTTCTTGGAGAGGTTTATCCTGAAATTTCTGTCTTATTTAGTCTGGAGTTGTGAATGGCTCAGTGTGTTCTTTCTGGAAAAACTCTTTTTCCTTATAATCTAAGCATTGTCAAATAAAATGATACTATGAATGTTTTCATCAGAGAAATAGCTTAATTAATTTATAATGGTACATTTGTTTTAAGTTGAGGGTCGTTAGAAGAAAATACTTGAGTAAACTCATCGAATGCAATTTAGTTACTCTATACTCTAGCATCAATGTGGGGGAGCATTTAATCCAAAATTATTTGATACAATTCTATAGAAGACTCGTCTTTTGCTGCATCTTGAGACAGTAGTTGCTACAGGTCTGGACAGTTTAATAAGTTTAAGTTACTATTGAAAATAATATAAAATTAATGATCAGTAATTAAATTAATAAGTTTCTTAATAACTTTAAATTGGGTTATTTATTAAATACAATTTAATATATAATTTTGCCTATATTTATTACAATATTCTACATTTAAGTCTATTCTTGTGCTAGGAATATATTTTAAAACCAATTCTAAACTGAACTTAATTTCATTTTAATGTATAAAAGTAATTAAGTTTGCTTAGATTCATATAATATTCCTAAATAAAATTTGAAATTATTAGCTTCTAGTTTTATAAGAGTCAACGCTCACTCTATAGAAGATGATATATGGGACCAAGAACAAAAGGTTTTGTTGATAAACTCTCCTATTAAAAACTTATCAATATAAGGATATTATGGTATAATAATTTTTTATATGGCGCTAAGGACCTTATAGAATAATAAGCAGAATAGTCTTATTATTGTAGGAATACATTTGAAATTGGGAAAATATAATTAATTAAATTTATAATAATTCAAAATCGTGGCAGTTAAAGTTGGCCAATTTGAACAATCTTGGGCTCATTCGAAAGAGAACTTAAAATTAGCTGAACTTTATTATTGGCGGTACTAATTTATCGCATCTCTGGAACGAGAAAACTAGACTTTAATGTGAGGGTATAATTTAATGAATTTAGAGGTGTTTAATTAAAGTCGAGTTATCTAGCTCCAGAGATGCGATAAATTAGTACCGTCAATAGTAAAGTCCAGCTAATTTTAAATTCTCTATCGAATGAGCCCAAGATTGTTCAAATTGGCCAACTTTAACTGCCACTATTTTGAATTATTATAACATTTAATTAATTATATTTTCCCAATTTCAAATGTATTCCTACAATAATAAAGAATTTCTAAAACTGCCAAGATATATTAATATTTATAGTATTCTCCTTAAGTTCCCTCGAATATAAAACTATAAAAAAGCTATATATATTTTGAGGAATCAGTTTAAAATTTCCTTATGAAGCTAATAAAGTATAAAGATATGAAATTTGGATGTATAATATTTATTTCATATAGTTTACCTAAAAGATTTTCAACCCATATTTGCCTATTGATAATTGCAAAATTAAATTAATGCCAAGAAATTATTTAATTATCTATCTAACTGGAAAGCTTCTTAGTTTTATTAATTTTACTTATTCTAATTAAGATTGTAAAACTGACTTTAACTCATTTTTATTTCAAAATTTATTGTTTAAATTTGAATTATTTTTATTTATTTATTTAAAATGTTTGAGACTAATACTACAAGCTATTTTGATTAATTCCTTAAAATGCTCATATTAGTATTAAATTTTTTGGCTATGGGGTCAAACACATCCCCCCCCCTAAGGTGTACTTTTCTTTTTGTAGTCTGATAGAGTTTTTGACGCTGAGTAATAGTAGCTAATGTACTATGTGTGTGCGATCAATAGTTTTCGAGCTATAGCCTCACCAAAGTCTTAAAAAACATATATAAAATTACTATAAAAAAATAAAAAAATTTTCTATTTTTCATAATAATATTAATTTTTAAAAAATATAATAATTATTAAAAACAATATTTGAATTTTTTTTTAATAATTAAGTAAATTTTATTTTTCAATATTAAGCAATTATTTTCATTAATTTATGAAATCTTTCATCATCTCTTCTGAATTCAATTCTCCATTATAATTCTGCTAAGAAATAATCTTAGTTTTGATTAGTCAAATGTCCCATAGTTTTTCTTGCTTTTCGTAATAACATCCATCTATTTTCAATATTTTAAGTATGAATTTGTCTATTATGTCTGTTTACAAATTCTCTTTTATGGTTTACTTAAAAGTGATTGTATCCAATTTAGCGTAGTCTATTATAAGCTCGCCATGAATCAGTGCAAACATAAGTTGCTGCTTGATCAACTCTTCTTGTGATAATATGTTCCAGTGTTTATCTGTTGCGAAATCTAACATGTTTAATGTATATTTTATCAGATCCTCTTTACATAATGCCTAATAGCCATATTTATTCTCTTAATCTTATTCTTCCTCTATTGTATTTTCTTCTTCCTCTTAAGCACATTTCATCTATTTCAACTATTTCCCCCTGTTCTCCAAATATCCTGGTCCTATTCTTGATTTTATAGTATTCATATAAATGTCTTCTTATTTACTTTATTGAACTTTTTAGAGTTTTAATACTTAAATTTAATGATCTTTTTATTTCTTGTAATTTTCTTCCATAGATGTAATGCATAGCTATAAATTTCATGAGTTTATATATTGACACTTTTGAATACTTGTTTATATAATCTTCAACACTTCTAATTGTTTATTATGCTTTGCAACTTATTGTTTTGCATCTCCATACAACTTTGTCAACACAATTGGCGTTTCTAAGCTAAAGTTTCATTGTTCTATATTTATTGCATTTTGTACATTTATTGTTTGATTTATCTGCAAGCAAGTCATAATCTATTAAAAGTTGAACAAGCAATTTGTAATCCTTTTATTCTAGGCAACTTAAAAATTGGTCTAAATTTGATTATTAAAATTAATTCATTGAGAGATTATTATTTTTATTATTTAACTGAATGTCTTATAAAATAAAATAAAAGGTTCAAACATTTGAATATTAGTTTTAATAATTATTATATTTTTTAAAAATTAATATTATTATGAAAAATAGAAAATTTTTTTATTTTTTTATAGTAATTTTATATATGTTTTTTAAGACTTTGGTGAGGCTATAGCTCGAAAACTATTGATCGCACACACATAGTACATTAGCTACTATTACTCAGCGTCAAAAACTCTATCAGACTACAAAAAGAAAAGTACACCTTAGGGGGGGGGATGTGTTTGACCCCATAGCCAATTTTTTATATGTTCATAATATCCATGAAATATAACTAAAAACAGTGAGATAATTAAATTAAAATATATTAATTTATTTGCGACGATAATAAATCTTTTAATTTATAAAACAATTTAGTATTTATTTTATCAATCTAAAATTAATTAATCAGTTAAGAAATGTTTAAAAACTAAATTAGACTTTTCTTTAGCCTAAAAAAATATCTAAAATATTGATTGAATCTATTTGGAATATTTTTGTTCAAATATATTATTATTTCATAAATATTAAACTAAGAATTAGATAATTATATGAAGCAAAAATATTAGTAATTGTTTATGTGAAGTAATTAACATTAATTAGAAGTTATTTTTTTATACTCAGTTGTATGTATTGATTGTATTTCATAATCCAAGTCTTCTAAGCCATAGCTTCACCTTCTCAGTATGCAGATATTTCTCTTATAATCCTTATTCCAGATTTTTATTTAAATATTTCACATAATCTCTACTAATAGTTTTTTTCTGCTTAATTTAAATATATAAATATATATATATATAAAGATAATGAAATTGTTGGGTTTTATCTTCTTTCACAAGATTTTCAAACAACTTTCTTATAAATAAAACAAACTTTTGATTTTAGGGAATAAAAGACCATGTTGAATTAGCAAATGACAACAACTATGACGATACGAATGCAGTTTCAACATCAATTATGAATGAGTTGGTGGAACTACACTTCAGAGATAACGAGCATAGAAGATTAGTAGAGGAGAATCACCCAGGAAAATTACTATCGCCTCACTTATTCAAGAGATTATTTAAGGTGAAATTATTTATCATAATTACTTGACTGAGTTTATACTAGAGAGAAATAGAGGAACAAATATAAACAAGTTATTCATATTTAATATTTAAGCTCATGCAAGTGGAATATAGTTTAGAGAATTGAATGCTGGAACACAAATTGATTCATGCATGAAAGACCAAGGGTTCTATATATTCTTGAATCATAATAGATTTTCAATTGCCATGATTTATGTATAGTTTCCTGCTTTCAGCAATAAACATCCAACTTGATTTGGATACTGGCTATATACTTGTAGGTAACTAATTTAATAGTGGAACTTGGATGGATAAAATGGGTTCCTCTGATAAACTGGAAATAGAGGCGTTCCAGCAACTCCAAGAGATGGTGCATTTACATTATTTAAATTAATTATCACAATCTTATCATCTTTATTATCAATAATATGCCTATTTCATAGTACTTATTAAAAAATATTATAAATCTTGAAAAATATTATAGCGCACCAATTGAATTGGTATTAGTTATATGCATCTTTGAGATTTATGGAGACCATTAATGATTATGATGTCACCGAAACAAACAGTTACTTTGAAGAATGGCCAGAAATGGACTTACAAAGAATGGGCTGATAAAATATAAGCCAATTTCGAGAAAAATTTTTGGGTACCTGAATCTGAAAATTAAGATCGTGAATATGTATAATTTAGGTCTTTATTCTAAACATATAGTATCATTTGATAAAAAGAAATGTTTACTTTAAGTAAAAATACATCTATTGCTAATAAATTGACTTTATTATAATAGACAAGAGATACTTAAGAAGAAGAGGAATTTACAAGAATGTCTTAAGATCATTTTAACATCACACAGATTATCAGCTAAGACCTAATCTATGTGTAGCTATGGCCTATTCTCCAGATTTATTCAACCCTGAACAGGGTCAATTGTGTTTAAATAACGTAGAGAAGATCTTAATGGAAGAAAATTGCATGGGCATTTAGACTTTGGACCTTCAAGACCCTTAATATAAAGGAGATTATATAAACAGCAATGATTCCTGCGGATGGAATTATAACTAGGGCCTAGAGTGGCTGTGGCCAGTTGGTTTCTTCCTCAAAGCTAAAATAATCTTTGGACAGAAACAAGGCACAGATCTGCAAGATATAGCTCAATAAAAATATTTGTTCTTTTTCTTTAATCTCCTTTTTTTAGTTAAGTAATGAAGTGGGTTGTTCCTCACTAAAAGCATATTATGACAAACCTTTGGGAGGGTCTACCAGAACTAACAAACTCTCATGGAAAATAATTAACAAAACTTAAATATTGTAAAATAATGATTTTAATCTATTTTGACAACAAAGTTTATTTGAGAAATTCATTCATTGAGTATATTATTTGATATATGATTCTTGAAATTTTAATGCTTTTAAAATGCAAAGATTCATGCACTTCTTATGCCTGGTCGGTTGCTACTATTTTAGATGCATTAAGCGATCTTTACTATAAAAGACAAGACGATATTTGAGAGACAAAATAGAGATAACATGTATCGAAGCAATTTAATTAGCCTATTAAATCATCACGGTTTTTCAGGTAGTTTAAAGTTGAGTATGATGATAAAAGTTCTGACTGAAATTGATTTAATAACTTAATAATTAAGCTATTTAAGACTTTCTGAAGTTTTTATCTAAAGCAATATCTAATCTAAATATTGAAGAAGCTATTAAAAATATTTCCAATTAAAGACTAATGAAAATCTAATATCTTTAATTCAATCGAAATATGATTATTATCGCTGTCTGGGGTGCTTATTTAGTTGGAAGGTAACAAACCTCTCATAATCTCAAAGAATTGATGTTTGTTCACTTGCTAGCAACTTACTCCTATTTCCTTTTAAAAAGCTTTAACTGCATCTTGAATTCGAACATTCATATATACTTAATATATAAATATAAGAAAAATGTTTTAAAAAAAACTGTCATAGATTTAGAAACATTTAAAAAGAAAACTGTCATAGATTTATTCAAAATTGGTATATATTAATGCTAAAATTTGAATTTACTTGAAAAATTAGCTATTATATTTAAGATTTTTTTATTTTTTTGACTGTGTTATTATCAGTATTTTGTAAAATATAACATTATTATTGATGAAGAAATAAGATGTAAAGTGGAAATTATTTATCTTTCTCTATATGTAAAACTTATTAAATTTTAAAAATTAATAATTTAAATTACCTAGTTATGAAGTCCCTCTAAGTGAATTAATGGTATCTAAATACTTATTCTAATCCAAAAATGTGTCAATGTAACTCTACGTAGATTTTATAAGTCTTTCACGTAACTCATTCTTTGTTGGTTAATTAGCAATGATTATATATTTATACTTGTTTTAAAATTTCTAAGGAAAATACTCTTGTAATGAAGTGTATATTTAATATTTTGTATATTGATAGCTTAAATCTATTTTTAATCATCAGAAAGAGCTTTAAGTTTAACCTCCTCTAAAACAGAGCTTCTCTAATCTATTAGAAAATGAGAATTTATTAATAAAATTAATTATTTACCTGATTGTTTTTAGTAGATCTAAACTTGATTTTGTGAGAGTAAGTTAGATAATTTGCCCTTATTATAATTTATTGATTTCCTTGATTGCAGTCTTGGTGTAGAGTTAATATTTTAAAGTAAAAGCCTCGTTAAATAAATATTTGCATAAAAAATTTCTTAAAAATAATTTGAAAATTTTCTAAATTCATTAAATTACAAAGTTTGATTTAAATATTTTTAATAAAGCATTTATGCTTAATTAAAAATCGGATATCAGAGTAGAGAATGAAAAATTAAAGAATTTCTTCTCTATGTAAAGGAATATTTCTCTATAAATAATATAACTTTTATAATTTCTAATAAGATATTTATAGCAATATTTTCAGGCTTCTTCACAACCATCCCATAAATATCTCAAACTAAACTTCTTAAGACAACTCTAAATTTAAGTCTTGAAAGCATTTATTTGCAGTTTCTTCAGTCAACTATTAGATAACCCCGTCAATACATAAATTAAAAATTATTATTTATAATAAGAAAACTTTAAATTATTAATTAATCTATTATCATTAAAACTAAAACTTATTATACTAATCAAAAATGGAAATCTCTCTAATATTTTTCATTGTCTTAATTATCTTCATATAAGAACTCATATTTGACCTCTAAGTCCCCTCTCTCTGTTGCCTAGCGAAGCACCAGTCTAGCTGCTCCTGTGGTTTTACTAGGTTGGACCACTAAAAAAAAATTAAAGATTTACTTTTTGTAACTTACATTTTAAGTGAGTGCTGTACTTCCACATGCGCCTGATTGATACTATTACTTTTTAATATATTAAGTTTTTTATTAAATTAATTAATTACTTATTAAAATCATAATTGTAAAGAATAAAAATAAGTTAAATTTTATTAAAGTTAAGAAAGATATAATGTATTTTATATAACTAATATTAGTTAAACCTCAATAAATGCTTCAAAATAATTTAATTATTTAATGTTAAATTTAAAATCTTTTTAATTTTACAATTTATTCTTATTAAAATCTTATAAAGTAATAATTAATAAAAGGGTATTATCCATATTTTTCAAAATAGACCCTACAATGAATTTTAAAAAATTTTATCATTATATCTTTTTTATTGGGAATAACTTTAAAGACAGTACCCATAAACTAAGTAAATTCCTCCAAATTAAGCGTATTCGATGAATTTAAATCAAATAGTATAAAAGCAGCGTGAATCCCTTCTTAAACACTCCCTCTACACATAAGAGACATGGAATTACTCATCTCTATTTACTCCACTGTCCCATTGTCTATAAATTTGAATAAAAAATACGATTAAAAACTTACGGTTATCATCAAACATGTCAAAGATTCGTTTGAGGGTTGTTACAAAACCCCTCTTTTCATATTCATTTTTAGCCACTCTTTTAAGTTAAGGTTTTAGTATTGCCTTGAAATCTTCGAAAGTTAAACCTTCTCCATCTTCTTTAAGCATTTCAAGTTACATCTTAATTTGTCTTGCAAATTTTCACTAAAATAGTGAAATTTAGTTATCGTTATGTAAATTTTAATAATAGATTTTATATGTAAATTCTAAAGCATTAATTCTTCTTAAACCTGAGTCGGTTGAGAGCTATTTAATTTTCTCTTTAACGTTTTGAAATTCTTTACTCTAAAAAAAATTCATCATAACAAGGTGCAGGTTCCTCTGAAAACTACTTCGAACTACTCTAATTCATTTAGTATTTTTATTGATTTTACTATGACTTTTGGACTATTTCTAATTGCTTCTGTTATAGCATTTACAATTTATAATAGAAAATCGTTAAATTAAAATGAAATTAATAATTTTAAAATGAAAACCTATTGAGATCAACGCTGATGGAGTGGTTACATTCATAAGAATTATTTACTGTAAAAATTAAGAATTAAAAAATATAGATACATAAAATAAAAATGAATTAATTCAAATAAAGTAACATTGATGATAAATGCAAGGCCCAAATGCTTATACTTTGATTCAATAATTAAGATCCTTAAAAAGCTTAATTAACCTTTTTAACTTATAAAAAAATCGGGCAAATATTTGGTTGTAGCCAAAATTAGATACGAAAAATTTGC
>ARYC01002386.1:0-24255 GCA_000711775.1 Oxytricha trifallax
ATTCAAATTAAATTTCTATTATTAATAAGTAAAAACCTCACTGGCTATACTAACTTTGTATAGGAGCTGGCACTGCAACAACAATGGTTGATTCTTAGGTGTTAGACATCATATTTATACTTAGTTTATAACTATAGATTTTCTAATTTTATGCTTAATATTTTTAATTTTGGTACCAACTGAGAATAAATTCAGGTCGGTACTGGTACCAATTAGGTTTTGAACCATTTTGGAACTTTTCCATTAAAGCCTCATTAGTTTAAAACTAGGTACTAATTAAGTTTTGGTACTATTAAATTGGTACCAATCAAATTTAAACGAATTTAGTACCGGTACTAATTAAATTTAAACAAATTTAGTACTAATTTAATGGAACTAAATTGATAAAAATGGAGTTTCATCTCTGAAGTTTGTTACAGCTTCTGCCAGCTTTCTCCACGTATCCTTACCAGGTTGACCTCCTATAAGATGCCCATATTTAATACTAAGATTTTTAACAGTAGGATCCAGAACTCTATATATTAAAATTTGAAATTCAATAACAAGAGAAGGACCAAGGATGGAATCTATAAGTACTGCAATGAAGAGAGTTGGAGCTTAAGAAATGATCTCAAGATTTAGAAGCAAGGAAGATCTCTATCGATACCTCACTTAGCATGGTAAGCATGTGACATATACTTAATCATATACTATAGTTGGTTTATTCTTTCCAACGATGGAAGGTACTAAAATTTCATTCTTAAAAGCTATACTCTGCGATGAGAAGAAAGCCTTCAAAAACAGTGAAATAAAGTTGATAGATATACCAAACTACCCAGAGATTTCAGTCACTAATCTCTACGAGGATGCGATGAAAGATGAAGAGTTGGTACTTTATCTTCCTACCAAGAAACAACTCTCTAACAAGCTTCCAGAAAGGAGCTTCTTCTTTGGAGTTCTTGGCACTTTAAGAGAGAGTTATCTCAAAGAAATCATTGAAGATGCTCACAAAAAGCGCTACTCTATTTCTCTTGAAGATTAAAAGAAGCAAGGCATACTAATAAGCGAGACCTGGCTCGCTTAGCTTAAGAAGCACCCATTCCTCTCTAGTAAGCTTTGATTCATAACTTTGTAGGGAAACCTGGAACTGGTATATTCCTAATGAAAGAGCATGCGAAGGTTCACAGAGAGAGAAAGTCATAGACTATTTATGAAGTGAGCAAAAGACTTTATAAAGATGTCTAAAAGCTAGAAGAAATGAACATAGATGCAGGAGCTGGCACAAAGAGAAGAAATATGGGTCCAAGCAAGCCTTAAGAAGAGGAGAAGAAAGAGAAGCCAAACCCCTTTATGGGCCAATTTAATATGTGAATATATTCATTCGTTTAAATCTAAAACTTATTTATAAACATTCATTCTTCCTTCTCTCGCACAAGCTGTTGTCTTATCCACGCTTACTCTCTTACAGTTGCTTTGAATCAAGTCTACTGTATCGATAGGCAAGTCATGCATAAGATGATACAGCAGCAGCTTCTTGTAGTGAGTCTTGATTTAACTCCAGTAGAATTCTATTCCATTAAATTAAGGACTATAAGGAACGTTATAAACAGGAGTTAAGTTTAGGTCTTCATAAGCTTTCTTAGACTCCTTAGTCTTATGAACTGAAAGGTTATCAGCAAACAGGATGATCTCTTGGTTGCTATACTTCTCTCTGAGCTTATGTAGGAACTCTATATACTACTCTCGCTTAATAGAGCGAGGGTGAATCACATAACTCTCTAAGCCTGAATCTTCACTTATACCAGCTAAAATTGCATGGGTAACTACCTTCACTTTTTAGTCATAAACTACTATATTATCATACTTCTTACAACAAGACTTATTAATAAAGTGTTGAAAGTAAACACAGCTTCATCTGCATGTATGAACTTGATGTTATTAGCAATAGCTCTACGCATTTAATCATATATATAGTTTAAATTATTACAATAAAATGGCACTGTAAATCAATCACTCTCTTCACTCTGTTGACAGTCTTAAAAGTAATACCATTTCTTCTATAAATGCTAGCTATAGTCTAAGGAGAGATGCGCATATCAGGAAACTTGCGATGAAACATTACAGCTCGCTAGTCTAGAGGAAAGTGTGCCAATACTTTAAAGTCTTAGAGTCACAGAGGTAGTCAATATGATGCTATGAGAACTTTTATTTTCTAGCAGGATGCTTTCAAGTACCAGAATTAAAATGCTAAACAGCTAACATGCAGTGATACCTAACAGTAGAGGCACTCTTGTGTAAGAGCTTTGCTAAAGCTGCATAATTCAATACTGGTTTGAATTAATCTATATTAATACTCGTACAATACCTAAGCTTAAGCAGTAATCTAAATATTACTCACCATAAATAGACCCTAAATTTCGCTAATTTCTATTTCTCATATTGCAAATTGGCCTAATTTCTCTACTAACCCCAATAAGACCCCAACTATACCCTACAAATCAAAGCACTTATAAACCTCACTAAGGGGTTTTGGGGTTTTGAATGGGGTAGAGAATTTTAATCATAAAATATTATTTGCAATATATAATATATCTCCATAAATGCTTAAATATAAATGAATTTATAAATCAATTATTATAATTATAAAGAGGTAAATAAATTAATAAGTGATTTGATTTTGAAAGTATTTTTCACATAAAAATATTAATAGAATTTTACTTATGATGATACTTAAGCATTAAATTTAAGTAAGAAACAATTAAAAAATTATGAGTTATATTCTTTATGCCAATGAGTATATTTAAATATAGATTTTTCAATTCTATTCCAATAGGCCAATAATATCTTTCTGATATTGAAGTTTTTGACATTTTATTAATTTTTTGGGTAAAATTATACTCTTTAATGAGATGACTTATCTATTATCCTAACATGGTTCATTTTAATCTAAAATGGATAAAAAATTACATTTTAAGTATGTTTTATAAATCTAGTAATGAAAATCGTTTTTTATAGCCCATTAATTTTGACCTTCCTTTTGATTTTAAAGATCTTGATTGGCATTATAATTTGAGAACTAGTTTTTGCATAAATAATCATAAATTATTATAAGAAAGATATAAATAAAATTTTAAATTGATATAGTAAGTCCTTTTCTTTGGAATCTCAATAAAGCTTTTAAGTTGCTCATTTAAGCATGTAAATTCAGGATTACTTTGTTTTAAAATATCATATTATTTCTAAATACTTCTTTGGCAGAGTTCTAATAACTGCTCACTAGTCTACGTATAGGCAACTTATAATTGTAATTTTATAGCTAAATTTCACCATAAATTATTATGTTTAAAATTTTAATAAAACATGATTGACTTCAACCTCTCCCTTGCTCTTTGTATAGTCGAAATTTTAAAGTGAATTCTGATAATAGTTGCAATATAGGAGAGAGTTTTATTTATAAAATATGATTTATCAATAAGAATCTTTAAAAACTAAAAATTAGATTACATCACCATTATTAATATAGGTAAGCAAATTAGAATTTGTTAATTAAGTCGCTTAATTTTGCCAAAGTGAACTAATAGAGGTAACTGTGAATTGTTTTGAATTTTAAGACATTTTGGAAGGAAATTTCAGCTGCCTCCTACACCTGGGTTTCAGATTCCTATTTAGTTAAATTAAATTAAATAGAATGTTTTAAATCCTAATTTAGTTGATTTTCTATAATTGATATGAATTTTTTATTTTTTAAGTCATACAAAAAATATATAAAAAATATAAGGATATTTTTAATAATCTCTAAGTTGTAGAATATAAAAATAATTTCGAAATTAGCAGTATTTATATTAAAAAAAGCGAAGTTAAACTGATTTTAGTAATTTTGCTACAAAATAAATCAAATTCTATAAAATTAATCCTTGAAAATTTAGTTATTTTAGTAATTATATTTTCTCATACTTTTTCACTATTGAAGAGATATCCTTTGGATATAAGAGGCATGCCAAAAAAGTAATCATCTCCTTAATATCCTTATTATTAATTATTTTAACGTATTTTGTTAACTATAGACAAAATTAGTTCAAAATTAACTTATTCAATTTAATTTAGTGTTATCCAGATAATTAAGGTCTTCATTT
This sequence comes from Oxytricha trifallax, assembly GCA_000711775.1. Lineage (NCBI taxonomy): Eukaryota > Ciliophora > Spirotrichea > Sporadotrichida > Oxytrichidae > Oxytricha > Oxytricha trifallax. The sequence goes on from ARYC01002386.1 coordinate 4,113, forward strand.
AGATTTTCTTGAACACTCAATAATTCGGTGAAATTAAAATTATTTAATAATTAGATCATTTTAATTTAAAAAATAAATATATAAAATGTATTAAATTATTCTGGAAGAATTTATTAAGGCAGTTGAAAAAGTAGTCTGCACCCTTATTTCTCTTTTTCCTAATGTATTTTTACTCTTCATTAAATTTCCTGAGATATTCTCTCAATGAATTTGAAGAGTAATTTTGATTTAAATTGAATGACTTAAATTTTAGAAAAAATAGGCAAATAGTTAAGTTTATTATAAATAGGCAATAGAATTTTCTCATATCTCTCATGATTGTTTTGTAAAGTACGTCGCTTCTGAAGGTTTTCTATGAACTTAATTCAGCAGCTTCTCCTTTTTATTCTTTGAAAAAATATTGGGGTGGAAGTTTACTGATCCCCCAACACTAAGTTTCCTGTCCCATATGAAAAATATATAATTTTAATCCTTTTTTAAAAATCTTTATCTCCATCTATGATCAAATTTCACTTATCTAAACTTTTATAATTCTTATTTCTTGATACAGATTAGTAAAACCCCGTTAGTCAATTAAGAATAAAGATTGGGGATTAAGAATAATAAAGTTAAAATTAAATTATAATTGGCGTAAATTATTAAAGTTTTGGCTAATTATTATTTAAGCATTGGCTCGAATAATTGTCTCTATAAAAATAAACCAATCAGGGTGCGTGAATTTGTTTTTAGCCTAATTATAATTAATTTCAGCCAATTATAATTTAATTTTATTTTTATAATTCTTAATCCCCAATCTTCATTCTTAATTGACTAACGGGGTTTTATAATTTCATGAGAATTACATAAATTAATAAATAAAAGAATAAGCTTTTAGTACTTTTTAATGAGTAGTAAGACAAAGAATAGATGTAAACCTCTACTGCTATTTATTTTTAAAAACAAATTTGCTTAATAAAAGGAAGGGAAATCCAAGTAGTGAATAATACTTTATTCTATAATTTATGGGAAATAAAATGAATTATAGTGTTTGAGTTTGGAAATTTCCCCCCCCCCTCTAAAATATTTTAATGAGGTAAATTATAATGTTTATTCTTCAATATCAGATTACGAGCATTCTTAAAATAAATAAAATTTAAAAAATAAAAATACATAGAATATATTGAAAAATTTAAGCATTTTTACTAGAATAATGGTGATATTTTCGCACTTTAATCTTCACAAATATTTTATGGAATTATTAAAGTAGGAGATTTAATCACTTTTTCTCTAAATTTAGGTTGAATTATTTCATCATAAATCGGCCTAATTATCTCGGAAGTTAACTGCTAAGTTGCTTTTGTGATATTAAATATCTAATTTAAATTTATATTTAATTTAATTATTATAGTATATTCTTTGTATCTTTGATTTAAATATAAAAGTAAGTAAATAAAGTAAATATCTTTCTCTAGGAAAGTTTGCTATTCACTTATTAATCGTTTACATTTTGAATAGTTTCTTAAATTAGTTGGTTGATAAATTATTTATAATTTTAATGTCTGAATTATATAAGATGAATATGATAAAAAAATCTTCAATAACTTTATCTGCTGTGTTCCATTTATTTTTTACTCATAATTATAGTTTCTCTTTTTAAATTGATAATTAATATATAATTAATCACATCATATTATAATTATATAAACTCTTTCAATCATATTTTAAGATAATTCTTAATGGCTATTGCTTGCCATGCATTTTCCATTTAAAATAAAATTAATTAGAAAATGAATTTATATTATATAAGAATTTTTTAATTGAATTTAAAGAGGGAAAAATGATCTCTTGTTCAATCAAGGAGGCCTTTTAAATCTATGAAATTGATGTTTGGAACTTCTAATTATTAATTAACTCAATTTAAGTATATGAAGCATTTTAAGATTTATCCTTTATCCCACATCTTTAAATAAAACATTATATAATAGTGTGAATCTAACAATTATTTTATAAAAAGTTTCTTTATAAATGTAAAATATTTCAAATTTTTTATATACAAGATGAATGATGGGGATATTCTAGGTCTATTTCGACCTTAATGATATAAACTACTAAAATTTCCCCTTTTTTAACAAATTATTATATGATAATTATTTGAGCATAAAATATTATTACTCTCTTGTATGAATATATCAAAGAACAAATATTATTTAGGAATGAAGTTTTTTAATAAAATTTCTATTGAATTAAACAGATACTTAATTGGAAGATATTCAACATTTCTAGTATTCTGATTTTGAAAAAAATTAATTTAAATATTTATTTAGGATTAAATTTGTAAATTATTATATATTTTGATATATCAACTATATTACTAAGCTTCTATAATGAATTATATATTTCACTTCTTTTTATATAATAAAATTCTAGAAAATATACTAGAAACATTTTAAATAATCGGAGCATTAAAATTATGATTTAAGTGGGGCCATAAATATTTTTAATGTATGTAATTTCATTTATTTCTAAATTAAAATTATTAACATATTTAAGTTGATATGATTAATATAATTATCATTTATATATCATCATTATATAAATATCTCAATCTGATCTAATGATTGAATGATCTAGGGAGATGCAAATAATTAAATATATTAAAATGAATTAAATATATTTGAAAATATGAACAAACAATAACATTGAATGATATAAATAAGTAATATAGTTAAATTTAATAATTAAAAATTTTTTTAACATAGAGAAGAAAATTTTTTTTAAAAAATTGAAATAAAACATTATGCATATTGTTAATTGAGCTTAAATAGTTTAATAAAATTAAAAAAAATCCATCATTAAATTTTATATTTTTATATAATTTACATTTAAATTTATCTTTATAATAATAAAATTAATTATTATTTTCTTTTCAATCACATTAATTTTAAAGAGATTGGCATTTTGATCTCTACCAGAGTCATGATAAATTATGCTTGTTGGAGCATATATATTAATTTAATCTTTTTAAAATACATTTGAAATGGAAATTTTAGATTAAATGAATAAATAAATTAAAATTATTAATTATAAGTGCCTGCAATTAGGAATCTCCGTAATTCTAATTAGATTTAAAAATAATTATGTCCAAAATAAATAAAATAATTTATAAATATAATTAACTGTGCAAATTGTGCAAAAATATAATTATATAAATTATAGGGCAGGTTGTGTGCAAATTTATATAAATAAATAAATTAGACTAATATATAATTGTAAAAATGTCATATTTATTCGTCCTCCTCTGCATCTGTATCTCTCAAAGTTGTTCTAAAAGAGATTTATTCTTTACCGGCTTCTTTATGAGTGTCTTCGCTCCAAATGCTCTCCTCCTCAAATATTGTGATTAAATAGTCTGCCAGCTGTACTGCATTGAAGGGGAACTTCAGCTTGCCGGATTTAACTTCTGCGGTGACACTATCAAGCATCTCCTCTCAAAGCAATCTTTTTCTTCTACCGACATTCTGTTCCAGGGAAGCTCATTTACTGTAATGATCGTACAGCAGTACTTAAAGATTACACTAGTCGTCCCATATTTCACATCTACAGCATAACCTTTGCCCTCTAGTAATTTCTTCATTGCGGGTGTGTTATATCTGCTTAAGTATTTCTCAAGACTCAACTCATCTACCTGTACTATGTGGTGCTCTTTATCTAGCTTTCTTGACTCTACAAAGAAAAGGGCCCAAGGTTCAACTCATCACAGATGAAGATAGTATCAATCATTTTCAAGATTGTGATTTTGTCAGTATTTGCTGCTCCATAAATCCAATCACGATGAATCTTTTTATCTTCTCTTTTTAAGAGTACTTAATATAGAGCATCTGTAATATCCCAATATCCCAGATCTCTTAGCGAAAAGTCTGTTAGCTTTTTGTGATTTATATCTCTAATTCTATCATCATTAACATACTCTTCTAGCCTATCTCTAATTGATTTATTGGATTTTTCTGTCACACCGATTTACTTAAGTATCTTTAAAACGTTTTTCAATATCTATTGTTATTGACATATCTAAACTACAGCATAAGAATCACGCAAGTATTTGTATTAATACTGTGCAAATGTCATTTAATCATGCACAATGTTTTCCGCCATAAATTCTTTCACAAAATGACTCGAATTTCTCTTTTATGGAAGTTGCTTCATCTCCTCAATGGTTTTTCTAGAAGCGATCTTTCCGTATTCCAGTAGCATTTACTTTTCACACCCATAAAAATGTTTTATACCTTAATGTTAAATGAAAAACTCCTCAGTGGTGTTAATGTTTAGTTCTGACATTTAGAGGCCGAATTTTTAGAATAGTATTTATCCATCAATATTCTTATTCTTTAAGCATTCTCTATTAATACCTTTTAAGTCTCTTGAAATAATTATATGGAAATAGGTATTGCTGCTAATCTCGTTACTATAGGCATTGGCTTAGGTTATTAATTGTTAGTTTGATTGCAGTTTTTCGTGAATCTTCCCTGCCATGCTTTTTGTAACAGATCCGGAGACCAACAGGAAGAAGTCGTATCTGAAGTTATATTATTTGCTTGACTTTGACTTTTAGGAATACTCTAGTTGATCTTAACTTTTAAAAATAAAAAGTGCCCTCTAATCCAATATTTAGTTGCTTGATATTTTTACATTAATATATTAGTCTAATTAATTTATATAAATTTGCACACAACCTGCCCTTTATTTTATATAATTAAATTTTTGCACAATTTGCACAGTTAATTATATTTATAAATTAATTTATTTATTTTGGACATGATTATTTTTAAATCTAATTAGAATTATGGAGATTCCTAATTACAGGCAGTTATAATTAATAATTTGAATTTATTTGTTCATTTAATCTAAATTTTCCATTTCAAATGTATTTAATAATAATTTAAATGCAAATTTTTTAGCAAGATTCTTTGGTTAATATGGAGCAAGTATAACTTTTAAAAATTATAAATAATAATTATAGAATATCTTTCCAATTATATGTTAGATTATTATTGGAAATGAAAATATTGAGGGGCTCTAAAGACCACAGATTAAATCGAGTTATTAATAAAGAGATTTTGGTGGATTTTATTAATAATTTATATAAAAAATTTAAAAGCTCTTATTAGGAAAATTAAAAATAAAGCCTTTAAATATGATTTTAAAATTTAATCTCAAATAATTTCTTAATCAAAATTATATTTGAATTCTTATTGAAATTATTATAGCAAAGAATTAAGATATATTTATTTATCGCTTAATAATTTAAATCTAATTTTATCGCAAATATTAATGATAAAAAGTTGTTGTGATTAGAATCATTACATCAATATATTATTATAAGATAGAGAGTAAAAATGCATGCTATTATAAATATTAATTATAAATTTGGAAAAGCAGCTGATATGTCTATACCTTAGTAAGTACCAAAAAAATTCACAAAATATTCCTGATACCTAATATCTAATACATTTTGAAAATTTATCTGTGATTTTTCTTTAAAAATAAATTACAGCAATTAACACTTATTTTTTTGGTCAAAATATTTAGATAAGAAATATCTCAATATATAAACGATAAATATATCCAAAAGTATATTTAAAATATAAAATTTACTCATTTATTTATTATATTTTAATTTAAAATATAATAAATAAATTATTATTAAGGATCTGTTAATGGGTTTGCTAGTTTCTTCTAGTCTAGGTTTAATCGATTAAGCTTACTTAGTAGATCATAAATTATTTTATTAATAAGAAAATATTAATAATTTTAATTATAATTTTAAGGAGAGGCAGTGATTGTATTCCTATTTTAGTATCAATCATTAAGTTATTGAAATGATAAAATATAATCAAGTAAATTATAAACTAAATAATAAAGCTATTATTTGAGAGCAATTTTAATAAAATTTAAAAATTTATAAAAATCAAATTAATTCATATTATTTAAAGTAAAAGCTATCAATCAATATAATTGATTATTTAAAATTGGAGGAATACATTTGAAATTGGAAAATTACTCATAATTAAATAAATATTAATTCGAATTAGTGGCAGTTAAAGTTGGCCAAGTTAAACTAACTTAGGCTCATTCGATAAAGAATTTGAAATTTGCTGAACTTTACTATTGACTGTGTATTTAATCCCATCGAGGAGCGAATTAATTCGAGTTTAATTAGAAAAGAAAAATCAATATTGCATAACTTCTATTTAAACTACAGTTATCTCGCTCCTCGATGGGATTAAATACACAGCAATAGTAAAGTCCAGCAAATTTCAAATTCTCTATCGAATGAACCTAAGTTAGTTTATATTTGCCAACTTTAACTACCACTAATTTGAATTAAGATTTATTTAATTATGAGTAATTTCCCAATTTCGAATGTATTCCAACAACAATACATTAAAGTTTTTAAAATCATATTGTAGGAATACATTCGATTTAGGAAAATGAATTAAAATTAAATTAATTAAATATTAAAATCATGGCAGTTATCAAATCCAAAGTGACTTAAAATTCAAATCTGAATAAATTCTACGGTAGATCCCGCAATTTCAGCTGGACTTTATTACTGGAAATATTCCTGAATCATCCCAGTAAGCGCGATATTTTGATTTTGAGCTAACTCACAAAAACAGTAAAAGGAGTTTTTCTCGCTTGGGAGAAGAGATGAAATTATTATAGCAATAACAACCACTGTCTAAATTTAAATGCGCTATCCAGAGAGCATAATATTGTTACGGTTTGGAAACTTTTTCCAAAAATATAACTGAAGGTAATTAATTATAATTTTAATTTTAATTCATTTTCCAAAATCAAATGTATTCCTACAATATTATGAATTTCTTTTGTTGAGATAAAATAATTCAATATAGTAATCGTTGAAATTTTGATATAAAATACTTTATTACAAATTTGTAATTCTTAAATTTATGCCCTACAAATTAATTCCTGATTAATTCTATTATTAATTTGTTTAATTTTAGTTTTATTTCTCCTAATATGATTAATATTTAGCAATAATTAAGACCTTAAAATATAAAATTACAATATTATTTCATATCTGATTTAAAAATTAATGAGCAATAATAAAATTTCGACTTAATTTATATTATGAGTCATATCCTAATAGTAGTACTGAGTTTATGGGAATGCTAAGAGGCTGATTATAAGCTTCATAGTCAAGTCACCCTTGATCCCGAGTTTGGTCTACTAATTGGATAATATTCATATTTAACAATTATATATGTATTATTTTTGAATTATTTTGGTGCAATTATTTAAATACATAATTTTATATTTAAATTGGTTGGAATAAATTAATAATTAGTTAAGTTATAAGGATTTGATGAAAGGGAATAAAACTATGCATTACTTAGGATTTTAATAAGAAATTTATATTTTATTATTATTAAAATAAAATATTAAAGTTAGTTGGTAATAAATATTAATCAAGAATTTTAGATTTTGGGAACATAGTTTTAATAAATTAATTTTATTCTAAATATGTGATTGTTTATTTATAATTATATAACTTTTTCAATGTTTAATTATATAATTACAATTAAAACATAAATTTTTCTTTAAATTTCACTAATTTTATAAATCTATGGAGAAGTGAGAAAATCGAATTTAAATTTGCTTTTTATAATCCCTTTATAAAACAAGATGGACTTATTTACATATTAATTAAAAAATCAAATTTGAAGAAGATCTATAAAAATTAATCTATTTTAGCAATCTGAAATTTAGATTGACTTAAAATTATGCATAAATTATTTTGTAACTTTTTCTTAAAGATAAATCAGCAAGATAATTACTTTCTCATTAAAATTTTATTACAATGATATAGAGAGTATAAATAAATATTTTTTGAGTATATACTATATATAAATGAACATTATTTCCCTCCCAGTGTCCTAGTGGCAATTTCAAAACATGAAAATGAAAATATGAAAATTTTATGATCAACTTTATAATTAAACCCAGAAAGTCATAATTTTTGAAATTATTAACTCCTAGTGCCTAATCCATAAGAAAATATTATTTGCTAATATTTCAAAGCAAATATTTTTCATTCATTAACATTTAAGGATCTTGAAATCCATTTAAAATCTCAACTATTCCAAACTTATACAAGCTTCACTAAATTTCTATATAATTTGTTAAGGTAGTGATATAGAAATCGATAACAAATATATTTTCTAGTTATTAAAACAATCTGATAACAAAGAGATATTTGTATTAAATTTAAAATAGAATAAAGAGGGACCCCTTAATAAAATGCATTTTTGTGCTGAAAAATCAAATAAATCGAATAGCTTTTTTAAATTTAGTAATTTCACTTCTCAATCGCTCTAATTTTATTGATAATTTTTATAGTTATTCTAGTATATTCTTTAATAAATTGGTTGTTAATAGAATTTAATAATTAAATTAGAATAGTAAATTATTAAATTAGCAAACAATGGAAGATATTGCAGCTATAACAAGAATCACACCTGGAGAACAGGCAAGTAGAAATTAGAAATAAAAATGTGAAATTAAATTACTCATTATAGGCTCAAGTAGAGAGACTGCAAAACATGTACTCAATCATTAAGACTATTGATTATCTAGTAAGTATAATGCATTTAAGACGAAAATTTAAGAAAAGAAAAGCTAAAAATTTGATTTTTTTTAGGAGTATGCTTATATTACTGGAAAAATTAAGGGTCCTGAGTATGATTCGGAATTCAAAAAGTATCTTTTATTATTTATTCTCTAACTTTTAATACTGAAATAATTTAACAGGAAGAAATTATTAAATGCAAGCAATTACTTCATCAATTCAACTTGAGTCAATAAGCTATTCAAGGCTTTAAGGGCATCGATGCCTTTTTCTAAGTAAATACTTAAACTATTAATAATATTTCAGGAATATGAGTTAATGAATTGTCATGATGCCTTGAGCAGAATTAAAGCAGGAAAGAGTGGATATAATGGAGAGGACGCAGACTCTAATGTGGTAAGTATTCATATAATGAATCTCTAATCATCAGATTCTTATATGAAGAAACTTCAAAAATTAAAGTGTTAAATCAGCAATTTAATAATTAAGCTTAACAATATAGAGATAAAGAATCTTCGATATCACCACTAAGATTATTTCAGCATTGGATGTTGTAGCTATGGGTATTACTTCTGTTGATCAGCTTACCCCATATATCAGAGATATTTAGATGAGTTTGAACAATTACCCCAATTTACCTATTGAATGTTATTAATTTATTTACATACTAAAATTCCTTGTCCCTTCAAGAAAATTGGGGATATCGTATAATTTAATGATTAATAATTTTACCTTAAAACTTCGCTGGAACTGGTGTTATAAAAAAGTGGATAGATATTTTAGCACTAAAGGCAGCCACAGATGAGTTGCAAGAAAATGAAATCAGACAACTTAAATTCGATATCGATAATGTTTACAACGAATTTAAAGTCGTTCTTGGAATGAAATGACCAGCCAAGAAGTTGTATAAGTTAATTATAAATGTTAAATTTAATTATTAATACCTTAACAACCTTTATTGATAACACTATCTCTTCTCAATAAATAGAGACTACTCCCCATCATAAAAATATCTATGCATCTAGAGTTGGATCTGCAATCCTCTTGGCAAAGCACACACAATAGTGCTTCTGGAGTAGCTCCCATTCTTCAAACTCGTCAAATATTTCAAGTCTATCAACTCTTGCTCTTTCTGTCTAATCCAGCTTTTTTGAATAAATTTGAGACATATTGTAGCATTCAGCTGAAGTCATTCCTGCAGCTGTCTTCATCCGCTCAATTTAGAAGTCCTCATTAGGGCAATCATGGATTCCTAATAGTTGACAGCCACGATCCTAATAAAAAGTATAAAGTGATAATATATTTTGAATACCTCAAGATTCTCAATCATCACTCTTCCAAAAGCATCGCCTGGATGTATCATTTCATAGTTAACGTATAGTAAAAAACCAAGTAGTTAGTTTATTATATTAATCAATAATACATGAGATCATTGGCAAACATCGAGGAAAGAGCGCTGAGTATCTTATCCGTATCTTATTTCTTCATGTAGACAAGCAAGCATTCAGTTATGACAAGTGTAGGGGCATTCAAAACCCCAAAACCCCTTAATGAGGTTTATAAGTGCTTTGAATTGTAGGGAATTTGTTCGGGGTTGGGGTTAATAATTAAATGCGAGACTAAAATTACAAGCTTTTGGGGTCTATTTATGATGAAGAGTATATATAATTAGTTTTTAAACTGCGATATGGATTTGATATATATAGTGAATAAGTCAAACCAGTACTAAACTATAAGTCTATAGCACTGCTCTTAAAGCGAAGTCCATCAACTGTTCGATCTCACTGCTTAAAAGCTGTGTAATAAAAGCAATAATAGCTTAATTCTTAGCCTAAGAGGAATTCAAAGTTTTTATAGAAGCATATTGACTATCTTATTAATGATAAAATTTGAAGTATTGGGCTCGCTTCTCTCTCGACCAACGAGCTACTATGTTTCACCGCCAGTTCCCTGAGTTGAAGATCTCTGCATAGTCTGTTGCAAACATTTATAAACGAAATGGTATATCTTACAAAGGTGTGAATCGTATCATGAAAGTGATTGATTTCACTCTGCCATTTTACAACAATAACCTTAATTATATTTATAATTAAATGCAGATAGCCTAATAGAATAATATTAAGTTTATACATGCTGACGAGGCTGTGTTTACCTTCAACATTTTCATCTAGAAGTCTTTGTATAAGAGGCATATTAATATAGAAATATATGTCTAGAAAGTCAAGGTATAAACAATGGCAATTCTTGGAGGTATTAGTAAGGATGCTGGTTTAGAAACTAATCTTTTTTATCCTTGCTCTATTAAGACAGAGCAATATATAAAGTTCTTAGAACAGCTGAGAGAGAAGTACCCTGAATAAGAGATTATACTGTTTGTTGATAATCTTTCTGTTCATAAGACAAAAGAAACAAGGAAGAGTTATGAACAACTTAGAATAACGCCAGTGTTCAACGTACCTTACAGTCCATAGTTTAATGGAATTGAGTTCTACTGGGGTATATTAAAAGGCCATTACAAGAAACTGCTGCTCTACCACTTGATGCATGGCCTACCTATCGATACAGTAGACATTTTTAAAAGCTCAGCGAAGAGAGTAGATATTTAATTAGCTTAAAAGTGTGCTAAAGTAGGTAGAGTGAATGTAAATAAATAAGTTTTTTAGTTAAGTTAATGAATATATATGCCACATTTAAAATTCTTTAGAGGGAGCTAGCTTCTCTTACTTTTCTTCCTCTTAAGGCTTGCATGGGCCTATGTTTCTTATCTTGCTGTCAGCTCCAGCATCTATGTTCATTGACACTGGGGGCTAAATATTTAAATAAAGTCTCTTGATAACTTCATAATTTGTCTGCGACTTTCGCTCTCTGTGAAGCTTGCTCTATTCCTTCATCAAGAAGATGCATACCAAATTTTTGTAAATAGTTAAGCTACAAATCTTACTTGAAATATAAGGGTGCTTCTTCAGCTCTGATAGCCAGCTCTCACTTATCTTGATCCCTTGTGAACTTATCTTCTGAAAAGATGATGTACCCTTTCTTATGAGATTCTTGAATAATTTCTTTCAAGTAATCACCTTTGATAGTTGCAAGTATGCCAAAGAAATAGTTTCTTTCAGGTAGTTTATTTGACAACTGCTTCTTAGTAGGCAGGTACTGCGAAACCTCTGGGTCATAAATAGCATCATCGTATAAGTTAGTCACAGAAATCTCTGGATAGTTTGGAATCTCTGCAAACTTTACATCTTAAGTTTTCAATGCTTTCTTCCTTCGCGGAGTATCGCTCTTAAAAATGAAATTTTAGTACCTTCCATCGTTGTCAAGAACAAACCAACTACATAATAAAGATTAGCTACTATGAGTTCATTACCTTGCTGTACCAGGTAGCGATCCAAATTTTCCTTGCTTCTAAATCTTTGAATCAATTGTTGTGCTTGCACTCTATTCATTGCATCATTCATTGACTCCATCTTGTTTACAAATCTAAGAAATGATATTCAAATTTAAGTTTATTGATTTCAATTATATACCTCTGTAAAACTTACTATTAAATATGGGCATCCTATAGGAAGTCAACCTCTTAGAAGGATATGGAGAAGGTTTTGAGAACTGGCTTCAAATTTTAGAGATTGGTATCCATTTCTACTGTTATAATTCCATATTTTTAAATTTAAATTGGTACGTAATTAGGAACAGCTCCTTAAATGCTAGTACTTAATTAGGATCACCCTAATTTTAATCATAAAATGACAAAATACCTCCTAAAAAAGTACGTACTTAATGAGGAGCACCTCCTAAAGTGGTACGTGCTATAATCAACTTATTATTAAATGTTAAAAATGCAACTTTCTCACCTATATTTTAAGCTGGTTTGTCTCTTAGCACTAATATATCTTCTCTAATACTCTTAAAACTTCCCTTAAAACTTGTAGGTTTGGAAAGCTCTCATATAAGCACTCAGTTATAGAGGCAGTTATATAATTTTAAATTCAAATTTAAATATGAGCGCTATCTTTTTAAGAAAAACAACAGCACTTCCAATAAACTAAATGAGACTTACCTTTGGCGTCAATAAAATGTGTGATAGCTGTGAGATGAACTCTCATAAGGAATTTATTGAGCTATCACTTGAGGTCTCTGCTATTAAAATAGAAATTAATAATAGAAAATAAATGGCAAAAAAGTGTGTGGGAGACAGAGAGGAGGAGAAAGGTATTATTGAGATTCCTATACAAACTGAAGAAGTAGAATTCTACTTTTGTGAGCTATGTGAGAGAGACTACGCTCATAAATCTAGTTGGAACAGGCATATGAAAGAACATAGAGAAGCCAAGCCAACTGTTTAATTAAAGCACGATAAAATAGACGGAAAGTATGATTGCTTCGAGTGCCATAAGCAGTATGCGCATAAAAGAGATTTAAGGAAGCATCTTTTAAAAGCTCACAAGAAAGATTTAGAGGTTGAAAAGTATGAAGATGAATTGAATCTACTAAACAAAATAAAAGCAAGAGAATCTTTGAAAGTGGCAGAGCTCGAACAAACTTGTGTATCAGAATATCTGAGGAAATCACGCAACCTACTGACCTCTGAAATAACAAAAATTATGATCAAGATTCAATACAAGAAAATACCGGTCCTTGCTTAAATTGACCTAGATACTTCTCTTTAAAGCTACCTATTATTAGAAGACTCCTTTGATAAGAAATTTATCAATGATCATCAAAATGCATTCATGGTTTATCCCTTCAACTATCTCTTAAGTGATGATAAATATTAGATGGTGTTTACAAATGAGTATCAAGTACTCACTCAAGCAAAGTTTAAAGAGTCTAGTTACTTAATCAAGCTAGATGCTTTTATCCTTGCCAAGGATCATGTTGCTTTCAGACTTCCACTCTATGAAATGACCCTAAGGGATTTCCTTACAGATTAAAGGAATCATAAGTACCTTGGATAAATCGCAACTTAGACCATACAAGGTATTAAAATACTTCAAAAGTTAGGTTTTGTTCACAAAGATTTAAAGCCAGAAAATATAATGATAAACTTTCACCAGTAAGAGTAGCAATAATCGATTTCAACAGAGCCTAAAGAGTGGAAGTAGCAAGGCTTGGAACTGTAATGGGAACTCAACGGTACTATCCAGAAAGAGAAGACTGGAGAGATTGTGACTAATAGTGGGATGTGTGGACTTTAGCAGAAATAATAATAGAGTGCGATATGCCTCGCAACGATTACTACTTTACAAGATGTGAGAAGGGTGCTAAACAAATGATAAAGCAATTTAAAGAAAGAAACAGAGTCTCTCAATCAATGAAACAAATGGCAGAGCCAATAATAATTAAACCAAACTCAAGATCAGACATATAAATAGAGCAGATAGAGATGTGGTTAAGTAAGATAAACTTCAGACCTCTCCCTAATGATCTAAAAGTGCATTTTGAGTGATTAAATTAAATACATTTACTATAAATTTCACATTAAATCCTATTATTAACCCCAACCCGAAATGCCCTTACTACAAAGCGCATGGGAATTCAGAAAGTCGTGTTAGTCCGAGAGTACTTTGAAAGGTTTGATGTTAATCCATATAAACGGTTGATAACCTCCCGTAAATTAATTCAATGGCTAAAAACTAACTAACTAACTAACCCCAACCCCTAACAAATTCCCTACAAATCAAAGCACTTATAAACCTCATAAAGGGATTTAAGGGTTTTGATTAAAATCGACGCCAAGATTTAAAAAGTTTTACTGCAAAATATCAGTTTCTCTCAGATCTTACGAAAAGAGCTTGTACTAATGGCTGTTTATATGTCTCTCATGAATTACATTGATATCTTTCTCAGCCTCTGTTTTGAACAAATCGATCAAATTTTACTTGCTCTTTATGATTTAAATCTTCTTAGCGACTACCTCATGAAAATCAACCTCCACAACAGTAACTTTGCCTTTAAGAGACTCTGGAAGTTTTCCTTGTTAGATTTGTTCTTGCAACTAAAACACTGTAGTGTCATATCCTGCACCTAAACTTAAAATATTTAGTCTATCTGCAGTTGCCCCGTAAGCTTTCAGAAATCTATCTGTGATCTATTTTATTGAAAAGACTCTCGCCCATGTACCTCTGTTAATTATAGGGAACATTTTCTTTTTCGTTTTGCAAAACAAATGACTAAAGTTATCTTGGAAGTATCCTAAACTTGCAGCATTTCTAAATCAAAATTTGTCAGCATAAGTATTGGTGTTAAAAATGAAATAAATAAACTTACACTTTAGTAACGAGTGCATCATTAGAAGTTTCAATCACAGCCTAATCTTAACCTGAAAGCTTTTTCTAAAGATGAATGTGCTCTCCTGAAGGTTGAATTTAGCTATCTATGTCCATGCTCATACTGACAGAATTTTCCATTTTAAAATATTGTTTAATTTATAATTGAATTAAGTTGAAAATTAGATTCCTAAATCATACCACATCTCATAGCTATGTTCGAGAATATGTAAAAATATAGAGAAAAAATATTTTATGAAAGGCTCTGAACAGCATTAATCGTACAGTTGTGATTTAATGAAGCATGATGATAATGATGATCAGAAGAATTGTTATTTCCACTTCTCATCTTAAAAGTCAAAAATGCTGGGATCTACGTTGATATTCGGATTGCCCATTGAATTCTGATTAGGTTAGACACCAGTTTAGAATATACTTTGTTCATTGTTCATAAGTCCCGATGTCAAAAATGCATCATACATATATTATTAGAATATATCTCTGTTCAAAATATTCTTTGTAATAATTCCTTAAAATTAAAATTGGATCATGTTACATGAGTGTATTCGAGTTTCTTTGTTGCTAATCTAGAGTTGTAATAAAAGGAGAATTTTCATCAATTGCACGGAAACGCGCTGTGCCGATGATTTAATTAGTTTACTGATTTTATATGTTATAAGTATAAGAATCTTGTGCCATGTTACCATAGCTAAGATTGGAGTTGAAATGGTTTTTGCTATAAATATACTATGTAAAAGGATTCAAAATACAGATTTAATCTTCATAATTATAGGGCTTTCGAAGGTAAACATTTATTAGTTGAAAGAATATCGCTTTTTTATCATTTCTTATAATAAATAAATAGAAATATAAAGAATGAGGGTGAAATAAATTTGGATTTGTAGAAATTGCTGAAGGTTAAATTTGTTGATGATGGTTGATAAACATTTAATGTTGAGAATTGTCATTGAAAGAATATTATTAAGCTGATTGCTGCATATTTTTGAAAATTTAAAACTCATCACGACTTTAGTCAAATTAATGATTCACTTATAAATCCCAAATTAGCTTATATTTTAAGACGCCGCCTAAATATTTATATATTTATATATGAGGTGGTTGCTGTTAATGATGTAGGAGCTGCTATACACCATCATTGTTGCAAACCAATAAGTTATTTACAATATTGATGTGATTCACAGATGTATTGTTCATTGCGGCATTTTAAGGATGTAGCTGTTGACTCTGAGATTACATCATGAAATTGTGATGAGAACTTTAAACTTTTCTTTTGACTTGCTTAACTTCTTTCTCCTTTCTTGGCTTCTTCTCACAATATTGTGGTCGCACTTTGTGTCAAGAGGATCAAGTCGATTATATTTCGGCATCTGGGATGGAAAGTAGTTGCTGCTGTTACTGCTACTAATTATTGTCCAGTATTTATTACTAAGGCTAGATTTCAAGCATCTATTACTATATTTATTAATTCATCAATACCTAATTTTCATAAGTAATATGTTAAAAATAATGGAGATTCTTGAGAAAAGCTTTTAGGAAATTTCTATGTAAAAATTTTAAAGTTAATTTTCTGGCAAAAGAACGCCTTCTTAGAAATTTTCTTCTTCTTTTAGTTCATCAATTGTTTGCAAAACACCTAAGTCTTCTTAAACTTTGCCCTTCTTTCGCCTCTTACTGCCCTTTTGTAGCTTCTTTTCTTGATCAAATCTCCTGCGATCACTGTCTGACAATCAAGATTAATTCAAATAACAGCATGATATACACTTTAATCAGTTTGATTTGTACTTGAAATTAAATATGAATACTTTATAGCCATTCTTTTGATCATCGGACATTTGCTTCCATTTTGTGCTAACGACTCTCATGATTTATTTTGTGCTCCAATTTGGATGGGTTCCCTTGAGAATCTTTCTTTGCTATACGGATAATCTGTAAAAAACCACAAATACTAACCTCTTGAGAAAAGAATATGTAGGGAGAAAGCGGTCTCTTAGGTTAATATAAGTATTTTCAATTTTTGTACAAAACAAAATCTTACTAAAATCGTTTTAGAATCAAGAATTTTACAACATAGAATGGAGTTTTAATGATTAACTTCTCTCATATTAATTATAATTTTAATAAAGGTGGGATTACGGTCCCTGAGATATCATACATGACTTAAATTTAGTTTGGCACATCTTATTTTACAATTGGCAAATCTTGTTATGATCCACTTTCAGATCTTTCTGGGTATGATGACTTAGTAATGCTCTTTCTTTCTTTAACCCCTTTTGAAATCTAGTTGTTATTTTTGAGTGAAGTAGGCACTTTTAGTCTCTGCCTGCTCCTGCCTTTTGTCCAGTTAGAAGCTTTCGAGTAATCCTAACTTAATTAAATAGTATCTAATTAGGGGAGTTGGGATTTCTTTGAATTCTAAACATTGATAAACGGCTTATTATTTCGTGCATCATATTTTTTATAAGAAGTAATGGGACTCAATGGAGCTTTCGCTATTTTCACTGAGCAAGGAGCCAGTGCTTGACCGAGATTTAATTTCACCAACTTAAAAATCTCTAAGTATGAGAGGATTCATCATGCCATAGTCATCTCCTTTTTCCTCTTCATCCTGACTGTCGATGAAGTTATTTTGACCTTACACAAACTAAAAATTTGTAAAAGGCCTCGGTTAGCCCAAATCAGTTCCTGGCTGCTGCGGTTACTAGGTTGAGAAACCCCCTTCGTACGGATTCACTATTCGCTAATCCATCGAAAAAACTTGCTTTGAGTTATAAAAAATGTTAAAATTTAATTTGGAAAGTTATCCACTTATTATAATTCACTTCTCCATTTATTTTACTAATACAAGTTTTATATAGAAATACAGAATTAAATATTTTTATTTAAAAATTAGCTTTGAGAATTATAATTTGGATTATAAGCTATGATTTAATTAATTATCTATAGTAGCGAGATAGTAGGTTTTATTAATGTCATCAAGATTATTAAATTATTAAGCATGATACACTCAAATCTATCAATTTTCTAGAAATTACCATATATCTTAACCTATAATGCAAAATAACAACTTTTCTTATAAATATTTTGAGAGAGTAAGCAGGAAGTTATTACTTAAATTTGGAAACTTTATATTTAAAGTAATATATTATAAGTATAGAAATGACAGATGATTATGTAGAACATCAACTTATTATTTATATTAAGTCAATTTTCACCTAAATTTAAATGTTCGATTATATTTTAAAATATTATTCTAAGTTAAATATATAATTACAACCACTGATAGGTTAAAATGGTGTTTATACAAATGGCTATGGATCGATATTTTCTCAGTCGACTGGTCAAGCAATGCAAATGAATGGTCCAGAGTAAGACCCCAAAGAAATCGAATAATCTCCAGTGCAAGTTATTATGAATTTGAGGACACTCAGAAAAATGAGAAATTCTAATAGGTCCACAACTCAAGGTTAATTAAATATTGACTCTGATCGTAGTGGGAGTGCAGGTTTGATAAAAAGCAAGCGAGAGTCTGGTTCTTCTAATGAAATTACTGAGTCATTTATTATCTTATATAATTTCATACATATAGATTGGAAGGTAATCTCTGAAATTTTATTAATGGAATGAAATTTTTAAATTATAATTCTAAGTCACCTAATAACAACATAGAGAGATAGAAATCAATTGAAATTAAAGAAGATATTAATGCTTTCAACACTAGAGGTAAAAAGCAACTTAACTTTTGGGAAACATTTCAAGAGTCGCTTTCACATTATAAATTCAATAATTTAAAAAATTGGTAATCCCTAAGAATAATTAAATTTTTCTACTTACAAAATATTATAAACATTTAATCATGTTATCAGTGCTTGGGTTTATGATATTGGTGTTTTTGAAAAAGACTTCTCTACCTGAACTAAATTGGTAAAATGTGTGCTTACCTCTATAAACCTTCACTTTATTTTTGGGATTTAAGGTTCATTCTTGGTATTCCCCAATTAAAGAACACCATGAAAAAGTCTATTCAAAACCCCAAAACCCCTTAATGAGGTTTATAAGTGCTTTGATTTGTAGGGAATTTGTTAGGGGTTGGGGTTATTAATTAAATGCGAGACTAAAATTACAAGCTTTTGGGTTCTATTTATGATGAAGAGTATATAGATTTAGTGTTTAAACTGCGTTATGGATGTGATATATACAGTGATTAACTCAAACCAGTACTGAACTATAAGTCTATTGCACTACTCTTAAAGCGAAGTCCCTCAACTGTTCGTTCTCACTGCTTGAAAGCTGTATAATTAAAGCAATAATAGCTGAATTCTTAGTCTAAGAGGAAGTCTAAGTTTCTATAGAAGCATATTGACTATCTTATTAATGAAAAAACTTTGAATTATTGGGATCACTTCTCTCTCGACTACGAGCTATTATGTTTCACCGCCAGTTCCCTGAGTTGAAGATCTCTGCATAATCTGTTGCAAACATTTATAAACGAAACATTATCTCTTATAAAGGTGTAAATCGTATCAAGAGAGTAATTGATTTCACTCTGCCATTTTACAATAACAACAACTTAAATTATATTTATAATTAAATGCAGAGAGCCTAATAGAATAATATTAAGTTTATTCATGCTGACCAGGCTGTGTTTACCTTCAACACTTTCATCTAGAAGTCTTGGTATAAGAGGCATAGTAATATAGAAGTATGTGACTAGAAAGTCAAGGTATAAACAATGGCAATTCTTGGAGGTATTAGCGAGGATGCTGGTTTAGAAACTTATGTTATTCATCCTCGCTCTATTAAGACAGAGTAGTATATAAGTTCTTAGAGCAGCTGAGAGAGAAGTACCCTGAATAAGAGATTATACTATTCGTTGATAATCTTTCTGTTCAAAAGACTAAAGAAAAAAGGAAGAGTTATGAACAACTTAGAATAACGCCAGTGTTCAACGTTTCTTACAGTCCATAGTTTAATGGAATTGAGTTTTACTGGGGAATATTAAAAGGTCATTAAAGAAACTGCTGCTATACTACTTGATGCATGACCTACCTATCGATACAGTAGACTTTATTAAAAGCTCAGCGAAGAGAGTAGATAATTTATTGGCTTAAAAGTGTGTGAAAGAAGGGAGAGTGAATGTATGTAAATAAGTTTTGTAGTTAAGATAATGAATATATAAGTCACATTTAAAACTCTTTAGAGAGAGCTGGCTTCTCTTTCTTTTCTTCTA
>ARYC01002387.1:0-21220 GCA_000711775.1 Oxytricha trifallax
TATGTTAAAAAAAATAATTAAAAATGCTGATTCATATCTATAGTTAGTAATAGATTTTATATTGTAATATTTTATCTTTTCACTTAAATTTATCATATGAATTATTTTAAAAGTAATTTTGTGATTGGATTATAAGGTTTTAGGTTTTTTCTTTTAGATTTTCATAAGATAATTCAGATAATTCATATATTATTACAAGTACATAAATTTTTCATCTTTTTTATCAACAATTATGTGCAATTTTATTTGGATAGAGTTCCGACTTTTTGAATATTATTGTAGATATACATTTAAATTTGGAAAATTAATCATAATTAAATTAAAATAAATTGAAAATCGGGGCAGTTATAGTTGTTCAATTTAAACGATATTGGGCTCGTATGATAGAGAATTCAAAATTAGCTGGACTTTATTATTGACGGTACTATTTTATCTCATCCCTGAAGTGAAATAACTTGACTTTAATTAAACACCTCTAAATTCTTTAAATTATACCCTCACTTTAAAGTCGAGTTATCTCGCTCCAGGGATGAGATAAAATAGTATCGTCAATAATAAAGTCCAGCTAATTTTGAATTCTCTATCATACGAGCCCAATATTCTTTTAAATTGAACAACTATAACTGCCCCGATTTTCAATTTATTTTAATTTAATTATGATTAATTTTCCAAATTTAAATGTATATCTACAATATTAGTCAGTATAAAATCCTCCCAAGAATATGTGCTTATTTTTACAAAGATTTAAACTAGAATGATAATAAGAAATTTTAATTAACTATTAAATTTATATGTTTTTATAGAAATTTATTGATCTTATGACTTACTTTATTTATTTGACTTGATATGTATTTCTTAGACAAGAAGTTTCCGAACAACGCTTAAGCAAATAAAAATAAAAGTAGTTGATTAATGCAGAATTTCTTAGAATAGTAAATATTAAAAGAAATAAATAAGATCAACTATTTAATTTACATCAAGCTTGATTAATTAATTAATTTTACGTGATAATTAAACATAAATTTTATAAAGTAATCCAATTATAATACAATCAGTTAAATTCAAGCTCAAATTATATTTATTGCATAATTAAACCTAAGTATTTTAAATTATCATAAATTTCTTATTAATAATGAATGAACAGTTCTATTATTTATACGATAATCCATTTTTTATTAATATTCTCTATTTGTACTAGATTTTTTGTACTGTAATTCTGCTATTAACTGTCTTGATTATTATAGATTGCTTCTCAAAAGCAAATTAAAATTCTTTTGAATATTTGCTAATTAACCATTCTATTTTTATCCACCATTATTATTGTCAGTGAAAGTTATCCATTCTTTTCTATATTTTAATACCTTAAAATTATTATAAAATTAATTAATTTAATAGTTGTTTTTTTTTAAAATAATTTTTGCTTTTTCTTATCTCCTGATAGTAAATGAGGTCTTTGAATTATATAATTATTATACTTCCTTTTATATTTGCCATTTAATATTCATTTATTTTAGAAATAATTTAAATTTTATGTTTCCAACTTTATATGTATTTATAAAATTATGAAAATTATATTATTTTGGTAGAATATTAAAATTTAAATTGTTTACCTACGATCATTTATAATTATTATCATTTAATTTAAGTTAACATTCCATATTTATTTAACAAATTTGAATCTTTTACATTTAATATTTCTCTATTTTTTGATTTTTTCAAGATTTACTTGTTGTCTTTAAGATAGAGTTTAATTAATTAATTTTGAATGAAGACAATAAATCTAAAAAAATAGGCATCTAAATTTGCTATAATATAAGGAAATATTATTTTTAAGAATAAATGTATTTAGCAGTGAAATTTCGAAATAAATTAGCTTAATTAAATCAAGTTAGATGGTCTATATAAAAGAATTTAAAAATACTGAATTATTTATACCATGAATAATAATTTTAAAGGTTAAGTTTCTTATCATTTAAATTATGTATTCGAATTCTTAAATCAGACAGTACTATAAACTAACTAAGATTGTGTTTTTAATTTTCAATCGTAATAAAAGGAAAAATAAGTTTATATGTTAAATTAATATAACTTCCTGAGTTGATTGATAACTTATTGTTTTTAATCTCATTTATATCATTCTCTATTTTGATTTGCATAACAGTTAATACTTAATTAATATAATTCTTAGACATTTTTAATTCTACTATTACTCTATAATTAGTAAATCAAATGTTTTGCAGATAATTTTAAATTATAATTAATAAAGTGTGCAGTCTTAAAGTCATTAATTAATTTTCTATTAATAAATTTAAATTCTAAACACAAATATATGCTTTTTTAGCAATTATTATCCATACTGATTTAAGATTCACTAGTTTATGATTTAAATATATTTATTTATTACTTTTTTAGTTTTGCTCATACAGTTATCAAATAAAGTTAAATATAAAACTTTAATGCAATGATGTTTTTATTTTATCGAATAATCAGCTTCTCTCATTATTCAGCTTTTCTTTATATGAAATAAAATTAATATGTCTAACTCTTAATTAATTATCTTTTTTGATTATAAATTTTAAGATTATACTTTTGCCTACATCATATATTTAGATGCTCTGAGTATCCTTTGAATATTTATTTATATATAATATATCTTTTGTGACCAGGTCTATATATATTAAATTAATAAGTTGAATTAAAATAAAATCATTTAATATTCAAAATATTTCAATAAAACATATGTATTTTGTAAATATATAAACAAATAATGATTGATAAATATTTTAAATTCAAAGCTAATCTAAAATAACTTAAATGTAGAATAGTCTTATTTTTAAATGATGAATCATTTATTTTTAATTATGTTTGAAGTTAAACTTTTATAAGTATAATGGAAACATACCTAGATAAACATTATAACATAGATTGCTAGAATTTTTTATCTTATGTTCAAAACTCTTGCATTATATTGATATTTTTTTACAAATGTAGTGGTTTATATTAAATTGATTAGTCAATATTAAGTATTTAAGTAGCTTATAGCAATATGTTTTTATAATTATTCATTTTTAAAGGCATAAGATATTTCACTATTTCGCACTATATGATTGTTTACATAAACATTAAAGACTATATTGGAATAATTACTATATTATAATATTGTTAAAATATAAATGAAATGGGAAAATGTGAAAATAAAAATAAATAAATAAATAATATGTGTACGCTTTTAATATTAAACCCTTTCGACTAATTAATCAAAACCCCTTAATTATATAAAAACGAATTTTCATAACCCAGAAACCCCTGGACCATATTTCAAAACCCCAAAACCCCCTTCGATGAGTAATTCAAAACCCCTAAACCCTTTTCGTTTGAAGTGTAGTGTGTTTGATAATTATGTATAAATATTAGATAAATTGCCCTTTATTAGTTCTTTTTGCAGTGTATGATTACCAAGTGTATAGAGTGCATAGCTTAATTAGACAGGAGTTTTATAAGTGTAATGGGCATATGTATGAAGGTCATTCGCATTATCCATCGCAGTTTGAGAAGCTGAAATGGGAAGGGCGGTGATTGGCATGCTAATACATTAGAGAGATCCTGCATTGAGTGGACCTCCATCTAAAGAAGCACGATCGGAATCCAGTTCGAAGGGTTGCTTGCTTTCATAAGCTTATGTCAAGATTGCCTCAAATACAAAGTGGGAAAGTGCGATAGCAATTGCCATGATTGATTATTATTATTACCATTATAGCCTTGTATTATAAATTACTCTTTTATAAAGGGGGATTCCCTTTAATAGGCTCAGCAACACAAATTGCTTCTGTAACAAACATCATCAGACAAATCCATAGCGCAGAGTGTGCAGCCACTTTTTGATACTGAACACCCACATGCCTTGAATGTATTCTGCACTTAAGCTCTGTACGATTTCAGAGACCCTCTTCACGAGCTGCTGCCTAGAGATGTTAAATGGGATTATCATACTTGGAGTTTACAGTGTCCACTTTGAGTTGCTTCTTGACGAAAGAGAAGAGCTACTCTATAGGATTCAACCAGGGCGAATACTCGGCATTGAATAGAACATTCACCTTGAACTTCCTGGCTGTCTCGAGCATCTCTGAATACTTATGAATGACAGCGTTATCCATCAAGAGTACCACCTACTTAGAGTTGAGATCTTTGTCAGTTCTCACACTTCGCAAGGTATGATAGATAAAATTCTCAAAGAGGGAAGAGTCGAAAACACCCTCTATGATTTGACTTGAGAGGATTCGATCTTGAGATATGGCCGCTATAAATGACATCGAGAACTGCTGCCTCTTATGGGCTCTTCTAGATCGAAAGCTCCCTCACCTTCATGCCATAGCTACCTAGATTTTGCTTCATTTCACTCTGGTATTCTGCAATGCTTTTAAACTTGGAGGCTTCATGTTTGTCATCAAAGTAGTCTTAGATGCTCTGTATATCACGCTAAAACCTTTCGCTCTCTTCCTTCAAGTTGAAGCCTATATTTCCATTTTCAATCAATAGCAATACTACCTCGACTTTCGCTGAGCTGGTCTATAGAAGCGCTGCTAACATTCAAGGACAGCCTTAGCTTTTTAGGAGTGATGCCAAACCGATTCTCCTTTAGTTTGTCTCCCACCAAGTCCACCGATATCTTCCTCGAGCTTGACAACTTCAACTTGGAAATTCGATCCAGGACTGGAGTGAACCCACTCCTCAATTTCTTCGACGGCAGATCCTCCGAAACCACTGACTTGACCGAGCTTGCGATCCTGAAATTCTGAAAGTTTTTTGTCAAGCTCAACTTAGTTCAGGCTCTCTGGCACTTCATGAATTGGGGAAAGATATTCTTCAGAGTTGCTTTTGATTTATAAGCCGGAGTTTATTATTACGAGGTCCTCACCTGAAATCTCTAATTTTTATAAAAAATATAAAACAAAGATAATTTCGTTCTTCGAATCAATGCTAGAATAACACAGGCTGCTGGATTTTAAGACTGGTTTGATTTTGCAGGCGTCCTCTTACCCTAGATTGAAGCCTCTAATTGTTCAGATTCTAAACCTCCCTTATACTGAATTTTACTTGAAAAGTTCCAGACTTTTCTATTAAAGTTTTTATTGAATTATAATCAAATCCTTACGATTTATAGGATTTTGAGGCCTCACTTTTAACTTGCAATTTTCGAGATTTTTCGGGTTAAATTGAAGAATTTTGCAATTTAGGATTAGATGGCTCAGGGGCGATATTTATAGGGGTTATCCTCAAATTTGGTAAAGGAGAATCGCCAATAACTTCCTAGTCTCAGCCACTATAATCCTAAAACTTACCAAGTAATTATTGGCCATACAAAAGTTTGGAATCGCTCACCAGAATGGGGTTGCCAGTAGGTGATGTTTGTTACAGTCGTGATTCACTTTTGCTTTGTCGATACATATCAATGATATTGAAAGCCCACTACTTTGGGGGCATCGAGTCAGAAAGCAGGCTAATTATCCACAGGCTTTTATCGTTATAGCTGGGTTCACAATGCTTGATATTGGTAGCATGTGTCTTCCCAAATTTCAAATGGAACTTCTCTTTCAAAACCTTGTTCAAGATTGCTACGCAAGGCATTTGAGAGCTGAGGCCTCAGGGTTATTTTCAAATAGCTCTCTGAGATAGTTGTGCAGCTTCTAACCAATGACCTGGTAGATACCATTCAGTTCCAATTTACTTTGAATCGAATCAAGCAGGAGAGGGTTATCAGTAACTCCTTTTCGACCCACTTTTTGCAGGGCCTTGGGTTCATGAATCTTGTGTTGAATCTCATGCTTGAACTTCTCAACTATCCTATAAGCCATGTCTACTCCTATCCTCAACTTCTTGGCAATCTCCTGGGCTTCAAGTCATCATTAAAGTACAGGCTTACAGCATCTAATTTATTACAGGCCAGCTTAGCCTCTCGCTTCTTTAAGAATGGGTTTATATCTGCATTCTTGGCTCTCTTTTTATTGCCAATACTCTCAAGTATTTTCTGCATGACTTAGAGTTTTTTTAGAGATCGGGGTTCAGAGCTACCATATTCTGCTAGTTGTCAGGTCCTGTAGTTCTAATTCCATTACCTATTTTCTTGAAATTGAAAGCCGAAGCCTTCCAAGTTTTAATACTCTAAAGATAAAACTTCAAGAACCCACACAGCTCATCATCCTCTTTCTTTTAACAAACATCAACATTATTTTTCAGGTATTCAGCGATATATTCCGAGGGGAGTTTGATAATGACTCCACCCAAACTCTGACACATGAGGCGGCACCTCGCCGGCATTGATTACCTTGCCCGAGCTGTAGGTGAACTTGGACTTCTAAATCACATTAGGGAAGAGCTTGCCCAAGACCACTGGCGTCCACTTTGTGATGGTCTTCTCCTGCACCTTCACTTTGCTGGGTTTGATATCTTATAGGGAATTGGAGTCCAGGAACTCATCGCTGATAATTGATTGATGCGAGAGTGAGAAGCCAGACTTCGAGCTATGCTTGCTTTCTTCATTCTGTGGCAGTTTCTTCTGGCCCTTAATTGAAGGGCCTTGCTTTATGGTTTGTGGAGAGATGACAGGATATGCTGTTTATATAATTTGAACTCTTTAATTTAATTATATTTAATCCTGAAATCATCGCCAGATTATAATATATTAATATTTCCTATGGACGATTTGCTACAGCTGGAAAATTTTGGACCTGATATTCAATTTTCCATTTCATTCAAATCTAAAAACTCTAACTTGGCTCGTGCAAATAAAGAAGCGACATGCTTAGAGATTATACATGCGATCCTGTATAAGTTAATTCTACTGATAACAAACAAACTCCTCTTTAATGCAGTATCTTCGATTTCATCACTACAGTTCATCCAACAAACATCATTGCGTTCTGTGTATTCTTGAAGGGGATAGTTGAAAAAGAACCTAATAATGGTTAGTTGGTAACCTTAGTTAATGCTTTCACGGGAGTTTTTAGTGGCAAACATTTGCTCAGTTACTAGACTTACATTGTATAACCCCTGCCTATTTTGAAAGATCTTAAGATTGTTGACTTTTGTACTCAGATAAGAAATAATAACCTTTCTGGCCTCGATTTTATTAGCTAAACTAGCGAGCCTATTAGTAAAGGCACTCTACATACTAATCAAACAAATTTTGCTCCAGGTACAATCACAAAAGAATTCATGCACACAGCCAGAAAGAGAATTTCATTGCTTCGTTTACTCCTGATTACACTGGCACTATCAATCTAGATCACGTAAATTGGACAGAAATTTGTAAGGATACTGAAGAGGGTATTAATTCTTTCTAATCATCGTACCATGCATGTTGGAAATGGGAGAGTCTACCTGGAAGTGACAGTGGCAGTGATGATTAAAGTGATGACAGTCAAGCTTCGTAAAACAATGGCATTGATTATGATGTTAAGGAGAATCATGAAGACCAATACAGTGGTGATGACAATGGAGATATCGAAGATAACATTGATCATTAAAAATAGTAGGACAATCTCAGCTATCTTTAGGAAAAATCCAGTCCTTTTATTATACAATCCACTCAACAAAGGTCCTCAAGTATTTAAAGCAACTTCGTGAGAAACGATCCCTCAAAAATCAAGGTTTTTAACGATTTAATAAAGAGCTAAATAACTGTCGAGGACTTCCAATCACAGATGAATCTAAATAACTACTAGGTACCCACTCCACTGAAAAGTCAGTAAAAGATCAATGACCTTCTTGAGAAAAACCAGACGGAAGAGCATAAGAGTTCATTTAAGGAGTGTCTTGATAACCCACTTTCATTCAAGAAAATCCAAGATTCAGTTACTATTAAACTGACCACCTATGAGGAAAATCTCACCAATAGTCAAGTTAAAGGCTGGTGGCTCTACAAGCTTTACATTCAAAATATAAATATCAATTGTAAAAATAAGTTTCTCAAGATTACACCCCTTCTTGCTAATGATATTGTGGAAGAAAGAGCAATATCCTGTGCTTCATTAAAAGCCATTAGTTTGGCAAGGATTAAAGCTTAGAAGCAGGTATAACAATAAGCAGCTTAAAATAGAGAAGCTCATTAAGATAAATTATAATAAGAAAAACCGAATGAAGGCAATATAATTTAATCTTAACAAATAGGGAAAAAGCCTGCTAAGAGCAAGACAGATGTGAGCGATCTATTGGAAAAGTAAAAGCACAGACAGCAATTTAACGAATCCAATGCTAAGCCCCTTTCAAATTTGAAAGCTGTTTACAAAAGTACTGTAATGGCAGTTCATACAGAAAATTTTAAAAAATGCTCAAGTAATTGCAAAGTCATACACGTCGATTTTAAGCCTGAAATCTAAAGCAAAGAAGTTGACCCAGTGTATGTCCGTTTTGCATTAATACTCTACCCAGTCCCTTGTCTCTCTTCAGCAGAGTCCATGACAATAAACAAAATGATGAATAGCGCTCTGCTTTTAAACGACTATGTCCAAAGCACTTTATGCCCACAAGATAAGAAGCTTTTCACAGGAACCCCCTTCTTCGACTCTTAGAACTACCGACTAATGAATTGTTGCCACGCTTACTAAGTAACTCCCAACACTGAAAAATTCAGAAATTTTAAATCCAGAAACTAAAGATAGGCTTTTAATGACACATTTATATTTAAGCCTGAGATCCAACTATAAGAAGAGCGCGATGAGTACTTGGATCAATTGATGGGAGTGGCAAATATCCTGTGCGATGGACTTATATATGTTGAGAGGCGATCATTCACAATGCTTCTGGCCGGCTTGTTAAAGGCAGATGGAAGATATATTACGAATAAGTAATTTCTTAATCCTTTGAGCTTCCCATTTACTGCTGTCATGAATATGCTCGTCTTTGATTTTAGGCTATCACAGTATGACATAAAACTTATGCACATTATTCATAATGAGAAATAAGACTTAAATATCGTGCCATCATTTACAGCAATTTTTTATGAAAACAAAGAGGTAATATCAGAATGGGTACAAGGGAACTCTTCAGTAGTTGTGGAGCTTTGTTACTTTAACAAAATGAAGATGTTCCAAAGGCTCAGTATGTTGTTATAAAAGAGAACACAAATTACTAACTGGAAGCCATGTCAATGAAGAGAGGCATCTTCACGCTTCCTCAATGGTATTCCATAAACCCAGGTGAAAAATGCTTGTCTCCAACCTCATCGACGAGCTGTTCTGTAGTGACGAGTTTAAAGTCGGTCAGAAGTTGCCATTTTTATTGCGTTTTTATTAATGCAAGAGATTGCCCAAACCCAAGTTCACTGTTGCTGGTAGGCCAGCGGATTTCATGCCTAGAGCAAGGGATGTCCTAGTGAGATACTTCAGCATGTAAGAATTCCAAGTTTGCTCAAATAAATCTTCTATAGGTATAACGTCCAAGAATTCCAGTACTGTGTTGTTGATTTAATGAGGGGTGAAAAGTATTTGCTCCAGCTTATTGACCAGCTCCCTTACGAGTAAATGAAGGGTATTACTTTTTTAAACAAAATAAGTAAACATACGACTACATCTACTCACGTATTTCTTATCTGTATCCTAAAGAAAGGGTGTTGTAGCTTCGCAATGAAATAACGCGTCTACAGAAACAAAGTAATTATACATTATTTCAAATAATTATAATGTTAGTTGAGATTAACACAGAGGAAACTTATTTCAAGAAAGGTCATGAGAACTTTGACCCCTGGTATGGTGTCAATACATTTAATCATTTGACTGAAATTCTGGAGGCAATTCAAAGAATCGCGTGCTAATACAATGATCATGAGTTCGAGGTTATCTAAAAATTCTTCAAGGAAATCTTGCAAAATTATCTGATTAAAACCCAAACAGAAATTCCTGAAGTATTACATCATGCATTCGAACCGTAAGATACCTATAATTATTTTCATTTTATTTAGAGCACCTACTGATATTGTTCCCTTACAAAGTTAATTATAAACTTTCGAATTAAACTACGAGATCCCATATGATTTGAGGATCAACATGATCAACTCCTTAAGAAGTTAAAAGTTTCCTTAAAGAATTTATAAGAAAGCATAAATTGCAAGACTCAGGAGATTTGAAGATTCATTAATCACTAAATATTTTATCACCGTTGAGCCACTAATCTACAAATCTAAAGATGCTTTTCGACCAAAATCTTAATCGAGTACTTCCAAAGTCTATACACCTTTTCATTAATTTGACTACGTAAACTTATACGAGAACTGTTTCTTCAAAGAACTGAACTAAGTGAGTCAAGCACTGCTTGGGCTTCTCAGGTAAGTCATGTTGATGTTTGTTACACTTATTTATAGTAAGCCAATGCCAGTAACCGCACCCGTCGCGATTGTATAGCAGGACAAGGGAAATTCGGATATGAGTCACCTCGAGCTCCTTTACTTTACTAAGCTTTTCAACTAAACAGAAGACTAGAGTAGGCCCACTCAAATAGCTAGAGTGAATTAAAATTCTGTTTTGGCTATTTAGAATGGCAACCCAAGTTCCTTTTATTCTAACCTGGAAACCAGTTCTAGAGATTAAGGTCTTTATTCGAAGTGTTTCGAATCAAAGGAAGAGAGAGATCAAAGAGTCTAGTAAATAAACTGTGGAAAATAGATCCAGCTCCAGTTCTTGTCAACTGTTGTCCAGATCAGATTAAATGAGAGCTAATCCCCAACCTCAAAACAAGCTAAAGAATATCCAATAAACCCCTAGGAAAATTTAAAATTAGCAAGAGGAAGAAAAGAAACCTCCAAATAACTAATCTGCTTCCGTGAAAATCAAACCTCATCGTGGCAAGAAAACTACTAACAATTTGAGAAATGAATTAGAGACTGGAAGCACTCAGAAAAAAAGACCTAATATCATTAGCAATCCGATTCTGACATCCCAATAGCTATCTAAGCAGCCAACTTTCCTCAACAACTTGATTTCTCGAGACTCTTAACAGAGAATTTCACTAAATGTGCATACTCCTACGGGTTAAAGATCTCCAGCTATGCAGATTGAGAATGACGTTGATTAACTATAGGATCAGCTCGCTAACGATGAGATACTTAATTTTAACCCTTCAGGCTAGCACCAAAATTCGAATCTCTTTTCCAATCAAAGCAACCAGATAAATGACGTTCAATTTATTCAGCAAAGTTCTCAGTCAAGGCATACTAAGCTTGATTCAATTCCAGAAGAGGAACAGGAAGAGACTTAGCTCCAATTATAACCGCCAAACACTATAAGAAACATCGATGACGTTGAGGAGTAGATATCTAATGGTAGTGATGACCCAGAATAGAGTAAGATGGGATATTTTGACTAGAGGATCCTTCCCTAGATATCAAAGCCTCAAGATACAGTCAAAGACACTAAGAAGAAAGCCAATGAAAACAAATCGAGCAGTACTTCTCATGTAAAAAAATCCCTCGCTGATACTCTGAATTAATAAAAGATCCTAGCTACTTTTAACCAAAGCAAGCCTGAGAAGGAAAAGTTGAAGATGGAGAAAGAGAAGAAGGCT
This sequence comes from Oxytricha trifallax, assembly GCA_000711775.1. NCBI lineage: Eukaryota > Ciliophora > Spirotrichea > Sporadotrichida > Oxytrichidae > Oxytricha > Oxytricha trifallax. The sequence goes on from ARYC01002387.1 coordinate 11,554, forward strand.
CAGAAAGATTCAAAGAGTAAGTTAACTATTCTAATATTTATTAAATTTCTTTTAGAGAAGAAGCAGCTTAATGCAGGTCCACAGCTAAGGGTAGAAAGCAGCATCTAGAGATAGTAGCCAAAAGCAGGAACCAACCCTAAGCCTCAAAATAAAACGATCGACATTTCTTCTGATTAAGAGAGAAATTAGGATGAATCCACTTTATCTGGCTCTACTTCTATCCAGAAGGCTTAGTAAACTAGACCAATCCTACTGCTTAGACTACCTAAAATTTAAAGAGAACCTCTACTAAGAACCAAGATTTAATGAGCATGATGTAAACCAAAAAGTGAATATATCTACTCAGCAATCTAAACCAACAAGTATATTTTCCAATAAGTTATATCTGCTAAACGCAGCATTTAATGTGAATTCACAAGTTAATTTATTTTGAAAAATTTGTCCACTTATTTTTTTAATTATGACCAATTCTAATCTTTTAATAATCCAATTTAAATCGAGATATTCTCAACGCGATTGGCCGATTTATCTATAAATAAGCGAAACTCCAGGTCTAGTCTATTGTTAAATTTCGAAAGTTTTAATCGACAGCGCTCTTTAACAGCTGTCAACATTCTTATCTTCCTGCCTACCCCACTCTGCCGCAGTTTTAGTTCTTGAACCTCTCGTCTAGTATGTATTCTATACGCTTAATTAACCCAAGCCTATAGTTAAACCCCAGTGAGCAGCCTTAACTAAGGTAGTCTTCAAAAAACCCGAAGGTTTAATGAGTGATGTTTGTTACACTCATGTCGGTTTTGCCCAACTCAAAATTTGGGCAGCATTTCAGGTTCTCCTGTCTTCTGATTCTACTTTGGAGAAAAGGGCTTTATCAACTCAGACTACCTGTACCCTAGGTAAGTGTGATGATATCTTATATCTGCAGGCCTCTTCATACCTGAGTTAAAAAAATAAATTATCCATCTTTAGTATTCTATGTTCATAACTTACGTCTATAGATCACAGCCAGCTAATATCAAAATTTGGGCAGCGTTTCAGCTTTTCCAGTCTTCACAGTTCAGCCCAACAAAATCCCTCTACCAACACTGACCACTAAGACCCTAAGTAAGTTGACCTAAGACCAGGTTCTACTGGACTCTTACTATTCGAGCAAGGAAAAATCCTTTACTGTCTATTTCACTCTATTGGGCTTTCTTTAAAACTACTATCTATAGATCACTCTCATGAAAAGCACTCAACAAACTACCCTTCCTCTTCAAAACTTCTTGCCACCTAACTAGCACAAACACGTGATCGTTGGCCACTCAGCCAAGGCCTTGGCAGTAAGAGAATTAAGTCTTGAGTCTGAAAATCACTAAGGAGGCATCGGTGATGTTTGTTACACTTGCAGTGATCTTGATTTGGAGATCTCAAAATTTTGGCAGGGTTTCAGGTTAACTAGACTTTTAAAAATCAAAACAAAAAATCCTATCAGCACTAACCACTGATACCTGAAGTAAGTTTCTCTATGATTGGGTTCTATTAGGCTTATTTCATTATCTATACTCTAAAGCTTTAAGTCCTTTTCTTATAATTGTGTTAACATTCTTTGCCTTTTATCCCTCATTGATTTACAAATATAGTTCCTAAAAGTAGAGGCCCTAAAAAGATTTTGATTTTTAAATTGCAAGCTACCTTACTACTACTTACCCTACTAACAAATTTTACAGGGTCTAATTAGCGGGATTGGCTGTTCTATTAACAGAGTTCTGGTTCTTAAAAAAGGCTTACATTAAAAAGTTCACTCAAGCATGAGTGATGTTTGTTACAGTTTCCGCTCTCTGTAATTAAAGTACTAAAAATTTGGGCAGAGTTTAAGGTTAGACTTACTTTATTAGTGGCTTTGTAAATTCTCAAGCTAGCTCTACTATCTTAGCCAGGGTAAAGATCTTACTGGTCAAAGTATTATTCAGAGTCCCTATAAAAAAAGATTTAAAAAGAAAGGGTGGTTAGGTTTCAAGCGTTATCAGAGTTGTCTCAAACTTTAAGTGGCCACTTAATTAATCTACTCGTAGATCTAGAAGGTATCTATAAAACAAAAGGGTTAAAAAATTATCATTATTCAGAGTCCTTTCACTTCAAAAGAAAATACTGAGAGGCCTCTATTCTTAAAAATCATTAAGGTACCTATATTAAAAGTAAAGATAAAAATGTTTCTGTTTTTGATTTTGATTCTAAGTAATTGACAGGAGCTCCTTTTAAGATTCGATAATTTCTAAGATGTTTAAAGACCTAAAATTTAAAAAGGGTTAAAATAAAATACTTAGCCTAAGATCTTCTTCTGGTTTAATTTGATTTACTACTTTGCTTTTAATTATTGAACTCAGGATTTTTTGATTTTGATAATTCTACTTTGGTTGTTGATTTTGATTTTGATTTGATTTTTTAAGATCAAGCCTACACTAATATCAGCGCTAGAATTGTTCCAACACTATTGGTTACTTTGAATAACGACCCTTGTAATACTAACTACCGTGCAGAGAGTACCAAGCATGAAGTTCTTTATCGTTTGCCGGCTGGTCCACGCAGCTTCAATTAGTTTCAGCTTGATTGGGGGGAACATACAAATTGACTAGCCTAACTAGGTTGTTCCTCCTTAAATTGCTACTTTTTAATTTCACCAGAGAGACCACGCTTCGGTCTAGTCAAATTTTAAATTCATTATAAAAATGAATCGAGTTTAACCTCGTTTCCGAGGACCAGCCGTTTGAATATTCAGACTGGTAGAACTCAAGATGTCTGGAAAATTTTGATTTTGATTTTCCTTTCTGTGATTACTTGGTATTTGCATACTTTAAAATCAGAAAGTTTTTACTTTACTTAAACTAAGTTAGAAGAAGTTACTTTGCTTACTTACTAGTACTTGAACTTTACTAGGTACTCACCCTGACTGTAGAGAGGTGTAAAAGCCTCAAGCGTAAATCGACTCAGGCAGTATTCTAAAAGTAAAGTAAAAGTTAGACTGGCTTAGCATTTTGTAGTAGGTTTACTTGTTTAGAAAAGTACTACAGTACTACTTTACTTTAAGCTTATTCAAGTTAAGCTAACCTTACTTTGAAACCCTTCCTCAGTTGGGTTTAGATATTTTGTTAACTCTTTATAGGTATAAGTTTCAAACAAGTTAGGTCAGAGTTTAAGGGGCAGTAGTTCAGTTAAGTTGCGTTGCTTTACCAGATGAACTGGTGAGGTAAGTCAGCTTGGCTTTATTACTCTTACTTTTCCTCTCATCTTTTGAGACTAGTAGCAGCACGATTAATTATTACAACTTCTTACTGCGAAAACCTCAAGCAGCTCTTCCTGGAGTTTATCTCTAGGTTAGGGTTGCACCCTAGTTCAAAGGAATTGTTTTATTAATGGTTTGAGTTAAGTTAGGGTAACTGTATCACTGCTATAGTTAATCCTATAGCTCTGTTGAAAAACTTTCAGCTAAAGTCAAAGAGCCTCAGGTTCATAATTAGAGTGATGTTTGTTACAGTTATAAGAAGATGAGTAGGGAATTTCAGGGAATCTTCCTTACTTTATTTCCAGTTGTTACACTACTAGGCAAACCTGTTCTGAATTTAAAGTATAGAGATAACTGCAGCTATTTCAAGGCAGGCAACTCAGTAGAAATATCTATAATCCCCACTTAAACTAATCTCAAATTCCAGATTATAATTTTTATATTTACAAATCCAAATGAAAAAGCTGTAAGCAGATATGCTCCGCTGCCTGATTTTCTCAGAGTCTAAGCCAATGGATGAAACCAAGAATGGCAACTTTGACTTCTAGGATTTACCACTTGCAAAGGATGATTAATAGCCAAGTGTTGTTTCCTTCCTGAGATTTAAAAGTAGAGACCAGGACAAAATTAAGAAGCTCATGAAGTTCTTGAATATCATCCAGCTTTACCATTTAATGATGAGGAACAGTGATTTGTCTGAGAAGGATAAATACAACCTTTCAAATGAGACCTATATGGAAGAGTTCATTGAGACTGTAAATGGAGAACGTAAGGTTACAGTCAACCTTGGGATGAAGGAGTACTATGTTTACTAGAAGAATAAATCCCAGTTCAACAGCTTGTCACATGAAGTGTGCTCTAACAAAATTCTCCTTCCAGACTTACTCAAATTATCAATAGGGGAGTTGCTAATCCAACTGGAAACTCAGAGCGAATTTTGGCCAGTGTGAAAGTGATGTTTGTTACACTTAGATAAAACTTCAAAATTTATTTCAATCCTTTAAACAGTCAAGGAAATTCATCCTCAACTAGGTTACAGCTTTCTTAAGTGGAGACTACAATATCTTCATATAGATTATTGCCTGTTCCTTATTAATGTAAATCACTTATAGATTAAATCAACTAGAAACCCTGATATAAAGAGGAGCTGCTTCTCTCTTAACTATCTCTATAACTACCTTCTCAAAGATTATTACTCGCGAGAGAACGATAAAGAAACTGGTATGTTAGACGAAGAAAGGAAGGAAGAGACCAGAGAACCCTATAAAGAGGGCTTCTCACTGTATGATATCCCTTACGATTATTCGATTCAATGTTCCTATTGCCTTTAATTTTGAGTTCTGAATGACCTATAACGTAGCAGTACTAAAGTCTATCAGGCAAGCTTGAGCGACTACGATAAATAAAATAGGACTGCTGTATATTTAGTTATGATTAAAACTAATTATTTAGAAGTGATTTTTGTTACATGGACACCTATTCCAAATTGGACACATATTCCAAAATGGACACATATTCCAAAATGGACACATATTCCAAAATTCTAACGACTATTGTTTGAAGAGTTATCTTCTTCGCTTTACCCAACCTTTTTAGGTTCCCTTCATTATATTTATGCACCTATGACACAGTTTACGTTGTAAAGGAAGTATGGCAATGCTACCTGTAATGATAGTAAATATATTGTATTAGTAAATGAGTCTTAAAGCTAAGCTATAAGTAATATAAAGATCATATAAACTAAAATTTATACAATGCAATCACAAAAGATAGAGTATAGTTTCATGTAGAATTTCTACCTAACCCTAACCAATCTCACTACATTACATTCCTCACTATTAATAAGTAAGATCAATCCACAACTGAGCTTACTATAGAGCCTAAGAGTTTATACAATAATATCTCCCTAGTTGTTTGAGTAGGTTAAATTTAAACTTTAATAACTTTAACTGATAAAATAAAAATGCCTGAAATCAAGCCAAATCTTAATGACAGTTAGAAAATAGAATTTAACGTTCCCTGCTCCTACTCAAGCCTCCCAGCAACTCTCAGGTACTTAAAAGTTTAAGCTTAGATTCTTGAAATAAAGTTAGAAGAGAACTATCATGAGAAGGAGAAGGTAGTTGAAAATTTCAAAATTTAACATACTTTTGTAGCAAATTGATTCATACTGGTTAGTCGAATAATCTCTATGAATTTGAGGGGTAAAATCGAGATTCTCAAAATCACTACTAATTCTATCATAGGTTTCTTTAAAGCTTATCCCTTGAGTTAAAAACTATAAAAGGGTATACTTAGAGATCTGAGAAACTTATTTTAGAATTGGGAAGGTGATAGGAACAAAATAAACCTTCCATTTCTTCAAAATAGAGGGTGGATTTAAGGTCTTAGAACTTTGACATAATTTGAGATTTAAAGTAAGCTTTAATTAAAGATTATAGAGAAAAACTTGCAAAGTTTAGACACTTTTATTTTACCAAGTTAGTTTTATTTTTTAAGAACCCGAGCTGGATATTGCATATAAGCAGAGCTAGAGTGAAGATAGAATACAGGGATAATGTTTCAGATCAACCACCTAAGATTCCTAAGAAATCTTGGCTACTAAGAAGGTTTCATGGTAAGTTTAGATTTAGCTGAATGATTATAAAGGGAAAATGCTGGTGTTGATTTAAAATAAAAGTAATAATCCTCCTAGGTATTTGTTCGACCTATATACCAATCACCTTAAATGATACTGCCCCTTGCTGTAATTGATACTGTCGACTTATCTTCAATCTATCTTCTAATTCTCATAAAGACTAAGGGAAAAACTATCTTGGTCTAGATTCAAGGTCTACAATCTTATAGAGTAATTGCTGTTTGTAAGTATAGAAATAACTTTGCTGAATGATTGGTAGAATTGAGTCTACTGAATATCAATTATTCATCTCAAAGCTAAGTGAAAATCATAGAAAAGTATAAGACTTTTAATCTATGTAACAAACATCACATCAAAACTTTACAAGTTATCTTCCAGTCATCTTCCATTTATTTCAAATCTTTTCTTCAACTTATTGAGTAAGCCTCTAAGAAAATTTTCATTCAAAAGTTTTTTAAAGCCGCTCTTTTATCAAAGCTCTCTACTTGTACTAAGTTGTAGGAAGTTAGTAAGGACTCTTTAAAGTTCGTTCGTTTTATGATAAAAGTAAAGCAACTAAAGTTTGCATAGAGCTTAATAGTATTGCTGGTCGATAGATTCTACTATGAAGTTTGGTAAATTTAACTTCCAAAGCTTGAAGATTTCCTACCAAGTTGATTGAGGAGTTCTAAGTTGAGTCCATAGCTTATAAGCAAGGCTAGGTAGGTTGTTATTATTAGAAAAAAGAGAATTGCAATTTTTAAAACTAATGTTGGTAATCTAGGAACTCTTACTTGAATTAAGGTTAACTGAAAGTGATGTTTGTTACATTATACATAATTCATATATACTCTATTCTAAGAATAATATTCTGAGTTACCGAACCTTCCCTCTCATTAGAATTTTTGCAATACTCCTGCTATTATTTGTATTATAGTTTAAGAGAGGAGCTACTTGGATAACTAAGTTTATATATTTAGTCACAGATTATTTCAATCTTAGAGATAATTTGAAAAAGTTGGAAATCTTCCAAAAGGTAGACTTCTTCCAATTGAAAAGTGGACTTCTTCCAGAAGCAAAAGTGGACTTCTTCCAGTCCTAAAAGTGGACTTCTTCCAGTCCTAAAAGTAGACTTCTTCCAGAGGTAAAAAAGTGGACTTCTTCCAATTGTAAAGTAGACTATCTTCCTTCCAAACTTCTCACTCTACCTGTTTTTATTCGTTCCTTATTTTAATAGTTAAAATATATAGCAACCCTAGTCATAGAATTTCCAAGGTCCTGACCGAGCAAAGGCGTAGAGGTCTGCCTATAGGATTGAGGTAGACTTTTTCCAGTAAGACTATGAAAATTGAAAAATACCCTTGTTTAGGCTGAACTTATTTAAGATAATGTCTCTCCTATTTATGCTTTCACCTTCAAGCTAATCAAATGTATGATTATATAGCCTGCTAGCAATTATAACACATTTTGATAACTTAGAACTATAAAAGAACATATTTTGAGGTAGGATCAATGGAAAAATATAAAGCTATTTTCTTCAATTTTTAAGGTCAAAATGGCGGTTAAGGGCACCCAAACATTTTAAGATGGGTTATAGCCACTTCCACCCCCAATCGAGTTCCCTCCTTCTATTTCATCGTTCTAAAGTGTATTTGCAACATTTAAGTTGGGGTGGTAGGGTTTGGAGAGCATTAGAAAATAATTTTTGTAAAATCATATAAGTCATATTCTATAATCCCTTAGAGATAGTATAGCCACTTTCAAACTTGGAATTGAAAATAAATCCACGCACCCCTCTAAATCCGCGGTTCCGTAATTTAAAACCCACTTATTGTATGTTAATGTAATGAGGCTTGGATTTCTAGACGATTAGGAGTGGTTTGGGGAAGATCTAAGACCCAAGGTAGGACCTCACGGTGCATCCGAGGGAAATGAGGAGGGTCTCTGGAAAGTGTCCTCAGATCAGAAATTGGGTATACCGACCTACCGATCTGAAAGTTGAAAATCTAAAGTTGCAAATGCCAGCAAACTCACAAATTCCAAGACCTTCCTAGCTGAATTTCTGATAAGGCAATTATAAGGAGATACTAATAAGTGATTCATATATATATATTAAGAGGTTATAGAGAGAGTGACTAGGTTTGAGCAACGAGAGTGATTGGGTCAGAATGATGTTTATGAGTATATAAGAGATCTAAGTACAAATTATTTATAGTTAATTATATAAAATCTGAATTCAATATAAAACCAAGTACCTATCACTTACTTGTCTGTGATTTTCTTCAAAAATTCTCTACTTAAACAAAGTGATGTACAATCATACTTATAAGTATCAAAAGTTGATTAACGGAGACTATAATGGGTTGTGACATCTCCCCAGTAACATCTTTAAAATGGCAGTCTACTTACCTTATTATTGATAGTAATAAGTTATAAATTTTAACTTAAATTCACAAATTCAATATATGTTAATCTGCCTGTAAGTATAATAATGATTCCTTGGCAATAGTATTTTTGCTTACCTGTCTTTAGTCATCATTCATAAGAAGAATATTACCTATAATAATAATAATATTAATGTTAAGATATTAGTAGAAACAAGCCAGTGATTAGAGCAGTGGCAAACTCTCGAAGTAAGGATTTATTATAATTGCTTTAGATATGCGAAGTCCAAAAGCCAGTTCGATTTGCTTCCTTGTGATCCTTGTGGATAATGGATGCTTAAGCGCACACTGAAGTTGCATTAACAGTGAAAGCATCAACCAATTATGATTGAAGAAGCTACTGTTGATCTAATTGTTGCTCAGACTGCCATTCCTGCTTCTCCTTCAAAGATGAATATCCAAGTAACAATCAGGGATTGGAAGCTGAAAAAATCCAAGACTTACCTACTAAATAAGTTTAACCAATTGATTTCACTAGCGTTGACCTAGATTATGATTTATTTAACTACCCTGAACCTTAAGTCAACTTATTGAAGTACTCATTCAAAGTAAGAGAGCACTGGGATCTAAAGTCTTCCCTCACTCCATTCACTCTATTGGATATTCCAAACCAATCAGTAAGTTATAAAGTTTAAGCAAAATGTAGGTGAGCTTAATGAAAGCAGTGGATGTATTGGAAGACACTGCAGATGGTGAGATTGAACAAAAGATATACATCGAGTTTATGCTGCTTCCTGAACAACTACGAGAACTCAAAGACTTGCTCTATAATACAGCCTTCCTCTCCTTACTAAATAAGCGTTATGGCGAGATCGCCGATGGTAAGATTTATTATATATCTTAACTTATCCATAGAGAGAATGCCTAAGCAAGTACTCAAGATTTTCAATCCCTTAAAGGCAACTGTATTTCAAAGCTATTTAAATGGGCAGCTCCGCAAGAGTCTATCTAACATTTTCTAAGCATTCATCAACGAATACAACAGTGATGTGGTTGAACAGCTTTCCTATTTTAAAGTCTTAAAAGGAATCCACCTTGACTTATTTGAGTTCTTTAAAGTGGAAAAATTCTAAGTTGTCGATTTTAATACCTCTATCATCTGGAAGCCTGGTAAATTCAAGTAGCATACTCGCAAGGGCAACTAACCATAAAATCCTTCAAGACACCATATACAGTCAGCAAGAGCTTTAATATCTCAAGGTCTGCGTGTTGCCATGATACTTTAATCGCTTGCCAATTTCTTTGTTAATATTCCATACAGACCTCATACTTCAAGATTCGCTTGTCTAAATATCTTACTTGATAAATGGTTGCAGGAAAACAAAGCTGCGAGGAGTGCCGGTT